>JADPUM010000768.1:0-21247 GCA_016618105.1 Dendrobium huoshanense | reverse complement strand
TTCAACAAACCATCTAAAAAGTGTGTGAAGGTAGTCGTGTGGTTTTGATGTACCCTAATTTAGGATTATTAGTTAAAGTTATCTAAAGTTTGATTGGTTGGAAGGTTTAAGGGATTTAAGTTTGAATTCAAATATTAATGGCTAAGATTAATTTTAAGATTTATTTAATTATTTGTTGGGTATCACCTTTGTTTCACACCGAGGCCGTGAAGTTATTTCACCTTCCTTGGGGCTAAGTTAATAGCCTCGTAGGCCTGGGTTACCCAGTGGTACCCGATATAATTAAGTGAGTTAGATTGATTAAGACTAAGAATTAATGAATTTTATTAGAAATGTTCGATCGCTGATTTTTAAAGTTAGATTAATTTAAGTATGCCATTAATTGATTCGTGGCGTTGTGCCACCAGGCTCGAGGAACCAGCCTCCTTAGGACACGTAGCCCCGCAGCCCGGAGTAGTCCAGCCGATAAACCAAATTAATGTAGTTAAATTAGAAGTTTTAAAAAGGTTAGATAATTAATAATAATCCATTTTAAGGTTTAACACCCCTTGGAATCCATTCGTGGCGTTGTGCCACCAGGCTCGAGGAACCAGCCTCCTTAGGACACTTAGCCCCGCAGCCCGGAGTAGTCCAGCCAATAAACTTCATCTTTAGGATGGTTGTTGTGTTTTTAAAAGGTTTGTTGAATGTTTTAAACATTAAGTTAAGATTTCTGGAGTTTCAAAGTAATTTTGAGTTTTATGAATTTTTAGAATATTTTAATCATTTAATTAAAGGGTTGGAAATTGACTTTTTGATTAAGCTCAAATTCTGGAATGTTTGTATTTTATTAAAATACTAGACCTTACTACGATCAGTTAGAAGGTAAGCACGTTAAAATCGGATTTTTGTACATTTTATTACGAAGGTTTGAAGTTTTGAACTAGATTTGACCTAGAGTTGACCGATTTGTTGACTTTTTGAAAATATAAAGATTTCAAGAATTTGATATTTTTAATAAATATTAGACCTTATTAGGAGTTGAATGCAAGTGAGTTTGTTCAATTTGGATTTTTCTAGAATTAATTATGAAGCTTTGAAGTTTAGGTAATTATTGAATTATTGAAAAATCCTTAATTAAAGGCCCTTTTTGTGATTTGCTCCAAATGAGGTCCCCACTCCTTGAAATCAGCTCCAAAGGTCAGGAATGACCTAAGGAGAGATTCCCAAGTGTTTGAGATATTTTTGGAATTTTTTAATTTTTTAATTAATTATATTAATAAATATTCAATTTCACTTAAAATTAAATTAAGACTTAATCTGCTGTCAAATTAGTTGATTTCAATTTTCAATGATTAAGGGTTCAATTATGATCAGTTAGAGGGGTTGGTCATAATTTTTAGATTTAAAATGGATTTATTACATTTTCTGGAAGGTTTTATGCTTAATTAAGGCTTAATTTTGATTAAGTTACTTAAGAAGCTTAATGAATTCAAAATCAGTAAGAAAATTCCCTAAGGTGAGAATGTCACTAAGTTCAAGTGGTTCAAATTTCAAGTTCAAATGAGGTGTATCCTAATCACAATGAAATTTCTAAGTTCTCTAATCAAAGTCTTAATTTTGTTCTTAATGACACTAAGTTTAAATAGGTTTAAATCAAAGTTTTAACTAACCCTTGACTAAAATAGGATCAATACACAATAGCAAGAAGTAAGTCCTTAAATCTAGGAGAACCTAGGCTAGGTGGTGTGTGCACCTTAAACATGCAAGAAATAACATTAGTTAAGATGGCTAATGATATGATTAGTGAATAATTAACATGTAACTACTCACTAATCAATTCCCCATAAATTTCATTCACATATTCAACCCATACTTAAGATTCCAAAGGGATCTCTCAAATGCTTAAGGATTTAAGTATATATATAGTTTTAAAGTAGATTTTAAAATATATAAATATATGTATATAAGTATATATATTTTAAAATAAAGATAATTAAAAATATTATGAAAAATAATTTTGAAGTTTTGAGAGCCCCACGGAATTTTCAAATTAATTCCAAAATAAATTTTAATTTTCAAAATATTTAATATAATATTTAATTAAATACTAATTAAATATTAAAGATAATATTTAATAATTCAAATTATTTAAAATAAATTAATACTTAAATCTTAAAATTAACCCTAAATTAGAGTATTTAGAATTTCAAAATTTTGATAAATTACTCAAATATTTCTGATTTAAAGTGAATTTAATTTGAATTTTTAAAGTTTAAGGTTAATTAATGCAATTAAATTAATTCAAAATTAATTAAATACTTAAATAATTTAAAAAAAAATCAAATTAAATTGGGTCTTAATAATTTTTCTAGAAATTTTGAATTATGAGAAAATGATTTAAACATTATGTTAATTAGAAAAATATTAACTTAATATCTAATAAATATTAATGAAATACTTAAAATTAAATGTTTAATAATTATCTAAAAATATATTAATATTTTGAAATAATCATAATTTTAAATTAAAGGATTTAAATTTCTGAACATTTTAATATAAAATATTAATTTTTCTGATTTTATTTGATTTTTTAATGATTTTTTGAAGTTTATGTTAATTAAATAATTAAAATAAATCAAAACCGATTTTGGCGGCTGAGTGGCCACGCGGCAGCCGCTGGTTGGCTCATGCAAATGGCGGCTGTCAAGCGGGACACGTGGCGGAACGAGGTTCTTGGGTTCAAAACCGCGCGGCGGCGGTCAAGTGGGGTCCACGCGGCATCACTTAATCCAGTCAGCAGGGTGCGGTGACCGCTCGATCTTCCGTGGAAATGAACCAACGGTTCAGATGAGATCACGCGATCTGATCACGTGGAGAAGGATCAGACGGCGAGATCTTGATCCCGCGGTCTGGATCAAGGGCCTGGATTTCGCCGAACAGAAAACTAGGCAGCGAATTGGATACATGGTTGGAATGAACCGCGGAATGGCGCGATCTGGACCGTTGATCAAGCGATCAACGGTCCAGAAAACGTACGCCTGGGCTAGACTACGAAAAACCCTAGGATTGGTTTTTCGACTCGTTCAGGCGATCGGATCAATAAAAAATCTTTAAAATTTTAAACTTAAATATAGATTATGAACAGAAATCTTGGGGAATTAATTTCAATACTCAAAACGCACTTATTAGAAAGTTATTTAATACTAAGTGTTTAATCTAGGGTTTCGATTTATACCTCCGTTAATGGACGGATTGAACCGTTTAGAGATTTGTTGCATTTGTAGGCTGTCCACGCTCCTTTTTGTAGAAGAAACCTTGGCTCGAAAACGCATGGATCGATCCCTATGAGCCTTTGAACGGAAATCACCTCGGTTTGCCGGGAAGCTTGCCGCCGGCGAACTTCTAACGGTGGGATTCGACTATAGCCGTGTGGAGAAGGCCATAGGGATTTGAAATGGACTGGAGATTGGAGTTCAAAAGCTCTGGTTGGAGAGAGAGAGTTAGGGTGAGAATGAGGCTCAAAATGGGGTTCTACCCTATTCAAGTAGCCCTAGGTCTATTGGACGGCTAGGATTTGTTTGGCTGTACTCCAGATAGCTGCCACATGTCAAGGGAGTGGTTGGAAAGCTGGGAGCAAGGACATGGCAAGGACAATGAGGTGGAAAGCCTCTTTTGTTCTTACTTGAGCACATGGGTTTGATTCAAGCCATTGGATCTTAATCTAAGGGTTAAGAACAGCTGTAGGAAGGTTCTAGAGAGTTTTAAAAACTGCTGGAGATGAATTAAATGGGTTGGATTAGCTTAAGGAGTTTGCTTAATCACCCTTATCTCATTTAAAACCTCATGTTGACTGTTTGACTGGTCAAACAGTCAAACATGGGTGAGGTGGCAGTCAAGGGGAGAGCTTAAGTGTTGGTTAGAATGAACCAAAGCCAAGGCCAAGTAAAGGGCTTGAGATTAGAATTTGATATGGGGCTTGGAATGGATTTGACCCAACCATAGAGTGACTTGGTCAACCCTAATTTAATTTGATTGGCCAACATCCTAAAGCATGGTTAGGTCATGTTAGGAGTTGATTTGAAGCTTAAAAATGAATTCAATGGATTAAATGGGTTAAAATAACCCATTAAGGCTTTAAGGGCATTTTGAGTCAATCCTGGTTGACTTGGTCAACCAGGTGGGTCCAGAGTCTGAAAATAGGTTCGATCAATTTGAATTGATATTTGGAGACCATTGGAGGTGGTCCCAAGGTCTGGGGAGGTCAATTCAGTCAAAATGGCCGTTTTGACCCTTAAGGGCCCGTTTGGTTAACCTAGGTTGACTTGGTCAACTAGGTTGACCCAGGGTCTGGGTTTGGGTCGAACAGGTTTCAAATGGCATTTTAAACTTGCTGCAAGTGATCGCATTCAATTCGGAGTTCATTTGGTTTAAAATCAACATTTGAGCCCCATAGGGGTATTTTGGTCATTTTGACCCCTAGTCAACTGGGGGTCAAAATAGATCAACCAAAATGCAGTTTAAAGTTCAACATATCAAGATTAAAGGTCTGGAAGTGACTAGAGACTTTGGTGAAGGCTCTAAGGTCAGAATCTTCAAAGTGATAGGTCCAGTGGCATAGGCTGTAAATATTTGAAGGTTTTACAGTCTTGGGTTTCGATTAAGTTTTTGAGGTTAGAGACCTCGGAATGGGCTCAAATTTGGAGGGTTGCCTCCAGAGACATGTCCTATCAGTATGCAACTGACAGACTCTGAAATCGGAGGTCATTTGACTAGGTTCAAAGTGTTTGAAAATTCAACGGAAAAGGCCTTTAGGACAATACCTTTGGACCTTGGATTTGGCTTGATTGACCTAAGATCTAGGTAGATCCTATGGTCTGAATATATCTTAAAGTTAGGAATCTAGAAGGATCCTAGAGCCTAAGAAATTTCTAGAACTTGAAGTCTAGGAGGAGTTTAAGATCTAGGCAGCTCCTAAGGTCTAAGCTCTAGAAGAATCCTAGCCTAGATCCTAGGGTCAAGATTCTAGAAGAATCCTAGAATTTAACTTAATTTGAAAATTAAATTAATTTAGGATCAAGAGTAGTCCAAGTGACCTCATACAAAAATGAGGTCAACAAATGGACCCCCAATATGTGTAAGAGAGGGAAGTTCTATTGCACATATTGGTGTTGACCGAGATTAAAGATTAAGTGTGGAATTTCGATCCTAAGGGAATTAAAAATTCATCTCTAGGAAATCAAGATTTAAATTAGGGTAGTGCCACAGAGGGCATGTCTACCACTAACCATTTAACTCAAATGTTAGGGTGGTGCCACAGAGGGCATGCTCCACCACTAACGGATACGAATTAGGATGGCGCCACGAAGGGCACGCTCCACCACTAATCGTTTTTAACTCAAATGTTAGGGTGGTGCCACAGAGGGCATGCTCCACCACTAACGGATACGAATTAGGATGGCGCCACGAAGGGCACGCTCCACCACTAATCGTTTTTAACTCAAATGTTAGGGTGGTGCCACAGAGGGCATGCTCCACCACTAACGGATACGAATTAGGATGGCGCCACGAAGGGCACGCTCCATCACTAATCGTTTTTAACTCAAATGTTAGGGTGGTGCCACAGAGGGCATGCTCCACCACTAACGGATACGAATTAGGATGGCGCCACGAAGGGCACGCTCCATCACTAATCGTTTTTAACTCAAATGTTAGGGTGGTGCCACAGAGGGCATGCTCCACCACTAACGGATACGAATTAGGATGGCGCCACGAAGGGCACGCTCCACCACTAATCGTTTTTAACTCAAATGTTAGGGTGGTGCCACAGAGGGCATGCTCCACCACTAACGGATACGATTTAGGATGGCGCCACGAAGGGCACGCTCCACCACTAATCGTTTTTAACTCAAATGTTAGGGTGGTGCCACAGAGGGCATGCTCCACCACTAACGGATACGAATTAGGATGGCGCCACAAAGGGCACGCTCCACCACTAATCGTTTTTAACTCAAATGTTAGGGTGGTGCCACAGAGGGCATGCTCCACCACTAACGGATACGAATTAGGATGGCGCCACAAAGGGCACGCTCCACCACTAATCGTTTTTAACTCAAATGTTAGGGTGGTGCCACAGAGGGCATGCTCCACCACTAACGGACGGTCTTGTGGAGAGGAAACTTGCTCTACACAAAGAACCGGGTCTGGATGATCATATGTGGAGGAAACTTGCTCCACACAGAGGATCGGGTTTAAATTGAAATTTGAGATTTGAAAGTTTTGAATTTGAATTGATTTGATTTTTGAATTGAATATGTTTGAATTTGAAGTTTGATTTTGAATTAAGAAATTTCTTTAAATCCAGGAAATTTGAAGACTTTTTATTGACTTTAAATTTGACACTCATCTGGCATGGTACTTCCTAAAGAACCTCCCCAACATTTAAAAAAATATCAGGTGGCATTCTCCAGGGTTGGATCAATTAATGTTTGAAATTTTCTCAAAGATCGTCTCTACGACAGGAGGACACTCTTAGTTGGCTCAAGCTCCTCCACCGATTTCTCGGTAGGCTAAGATATGCATCCAAAGAACCTAGACCAAGTCTTCTCCTTGGAAGGTTCTAAGTTGCTCTATCTTATCATAAACTTTAACCAATTAGACTTTGTACGATCCTGAGTTTTATTGAGCTTTAAAGATAAAGCTCTACAAGGCCTCGAATTCTTTAAATTGGAGTCGGGCACTCTGCTCAGTCGTGGTTTGATTTTAAACGGCAATTCCCAGCATTACAAAATACTCCTCTAGTAGGGTTTGATCTTGGACCCAGTATAGAGTGTAATTTTGTTGAAAAAAAGCTCTTAAAGGAAGCGAAGCCTATGTGTAAGGACTTACACACATTTCTCAAGAACATAATTTGAATTCTTTTCAGGAGTAGAAGATTCGATCTTTCTATTAAGAAATTTTCTCTAACTATTTGGACCCTGTCGGAACGACATATGGGAACAAATTTAGAAGTGCAGAGAAAAGTAGAGTCGACTCCGATTAATCTGAAAGGATTTAAGGATTTAGGTTTTGTTGACCCAGACCAAGTTTCGTATAAACTAAACTGGGGTCTCCCTTAAATAAATTTTGAATTAAAATAACTTCAAAGAGTTTAAGTTGAAAGTAGAAATTTGATCTTTTCAATTTTCTTGCACGACTTTCTTCCATATGATAGATAATTCATGCATGTTGAAGAATCTGAATTCAGGATTTTCAAAGTCAAGTATTTAAAGTTGATTGGATATTTTGATATTTAAGGATTTAAAGGAAGGAAGCCATCTTACTCTTCTTCTTCTTTTTTCTGATGGCGCATATTGCGCATCTTTTGACTTTCGGTGCACTTCGTGCACTTCTTAATTTTTTAACGCATTTGCGCATTTCTTGATTTTGACTGAATTCGAGAAGAGGCTCCACTTTCTTTAAATACCTTAAATTGATTGATCTTTTTTTTTTTTTTTGAATGCTGGGATTATATCTCAAGTATAGAGAAGAAAATTCATTTCTTATACAAGGAAGAATCCTCAAAGCACACTCAATCTTTTTGACAAGAATATCGACTTGACTAGGGAAATCTTTGAATAGATTCAAAGCATGCCTGAATCTCCTATTAAGATAGAAGATTGCTAGAAGCTTGATAACATTTTCATTTCTGAATTCAACTTAAATTTGAAATAGATTTTAATTCAAAGGTTAAATCAACCCACAGAAGCGGTGGGAGGGAGGGGTATTCAAACATTTGATGGAATCAACTACAACTCTCTCCAGCTTAAGACTTAAGGTAGAGGTAAATTTCTATTAGAAAGGTTAATCAACTATCTTGAAAATCAAGATTTAGTACACTTGAGAAATTGAAAGCTTTTTCCTTAATGGTTGCAAGTCTAGGTGGCAAGACCCTTGTCAACATGGAATTGAATTCCTACAATCTCTTTGAAAAGAGAGGCTATTATAGGATCTGCAACATCCCTAGAAAGCACGACATCATTATAATCAAAAGATTAATCGCGATAGGACCCCGTTAAAGTTATATTTCAACGGTATCACTATCTGACACAATCTTAGATTATTCCCTCTCTCAAATTACCACTAAACTAGTAGTTAAGAGAGTGGCACCTCGAGTGGTTTCTACTCCTCCTCCTCTGCAGATGATGTAGTGGTACATGTATAGTAACGTGCCCTAACATCTTCTAGTAGAGTGGACGGATCATAACCTTCAGTTGGGGGCCTATAGCCTAATGTTGGTGATTGCTCAATTCTTTCTTGCTCGAGTCTTTCTGTGTAGTAGTCAAGCAGGTGTATTGAAGATCGCACTCTCGTATCTACAACTTCCCTCTTTTGTGCAAGGAGAGGGTACGTAAAAGGAGCAACGAACTCTCGATTGGCCTCGAAGTCGGTCTTCTCTAAGGCTTCCAATTCAACAGTCTTTCTAGCCTTAAGATTCCTTTTCCTGGCTCTTCGAAGGTAATTCTTCATCTTGTTCTACCGACGACGGGGGTGCTAGAATTTGATCCGATCTCAGATTGAGATGGTAACTCTTTGTCATTATTGACTTGGTTTTGATCCTCCTGAGTAGAGAGTACAGTGGGTACAGGGGCGACAACGACCTCCATCTTAGAGATGGGGGAGTCAACTCTTGACCCTAAAGTAATCTCAACTAAAGGAGACTTTCCTAGTATCACGGAAGACAGACATCTAATCAGTGTTTCCCCATTATGAAATCTTGAGGTCTTGAAATTCCATTTCATACTGAATTGAATTGCCATTAAGAATTTCTTCTACAAGCACATCTCTATTCAGCGAAAAGACGAGTTTCCCAGCCATTTGAGTGTTCGATTCCTGGAATTAAAAGAAGGTGATTTGAATCAGTGATTTGAATTTGAATTTGAATTTTAAGTTTGATTAACTTTACTCTAAATTTATAACTCAATCATATTCAGTTTACACTGAACACGGTGGTTCATAAAATTGATGAATTGAAGTTAAGAGATGAAACCTGACTCTTTTGCTACACCAATTGATTTGGGGCAAAATGTCAAAGTTCAAATTTGAATTTGTAATCAAATTTGAGGTTGAATTTAAAATTGAAATCAAACTTGATTTTAAGATTGATATTGAATTTGGCTTAAATTGAATTTGCAATTAAAATCGAGTGGATCTTCTTCAAATTTTGTAACTCAACACACTGAGTTTCACTCAGTCACGTAGGGTTCACAAAATTAACATGAAAAATCCAAAAGTTGGGCCTGACTCTTCATTTCACCAATCGACTGGGATGAAATGTCAAAGCCTAGATTTTGACTTTAAAATCAAGATTAGAGTTGATTTTGAGTTTGAAATCAAACTGAGGTTTAATGTTAAAGTTGAATTTGGACTTAAGACCAAATTTAAATTTGAGGTTGAAATTGAATGGATCTTTATCAGATTTTGAAACTCAACATATTGAATGATGTTCAAATATGTAGGTTACAAAATTAATCTGAAGATCCCAAGATTTAGGCTTAACTCTCTCATCCCAACAAGTGGTTTAGGGGTGAAATGTCAAAGCCTAAAATTGATTGAAAATTTTGGTTTATGTATGTATGTGTCAACTACAATAGAATATTATAGAAGACACATGACAACGACGATTGAAATTGATTTGAAAGGTTTTAGGTAAGTTTTGAAAGTTTAAAAATCTGGCAGAACCTCTCTTTACTTTGAAACTCAATATGTTGAACTCGTGTTCAACATAAAGGTTAACAATTTACAAGGGGGGATTCTAACAAGTCAACCCGACTCTTTCACCCCGACGAACTGTTCGGGAGTGAAATGTCAAAAACTTGACTTTGCCAGAAAGATTGATCTTTTGAATTGAATTGAAGGGTGTTATATTCTTTCACACATAATGAATTATAATAGCTATAATTCTATATGTAGAGATAGAATATAGGGGTTAATTAGGATTTGAAAGAGATTGAATTTTGCTTAAATGATTGAAATTTAATTTTGAAATTGAAGTATTTTCTATAAATTGTGAAACTTAGCATGCTAGTTATTTATTCGCATGTGAGTTTGCAAACATATACAGAAAAAATTTGGCTTAACTCTTTCGCCTACCAAATAACTTGGAGGCAAAATGTCAAAGCCCGACTTCAAAAGAGGATTCCTACACTCACTCTCTTTTGACATGTTTTAATTGAGTTGACCACACTCACCCAAGAGAGAAATGGTATGGGTAGAGGACCAACGGAGAGAAAGGTAGTTAAGACTACCGATTCAATAAAATTTAGACCGCTATTAAAGATGGAAAGAGAGATTTTCCCCAGCGGAGTCGCCATTTTTGTTTTGATTAAAAAAAATATTTATTTTAGTATATATAGTTTTGAAAATATTTAATTATCTTTGGGAATGTTAAATTTTGGAATTTTGAAATTGAACGCTCTATTATGAACAATATATCGCCTCGAAAGACGAACATATCGTTCCCTAATGGGTTCGAATTTCAAAGTTTTAAATTTCCCAAAGATAATTAATTAAAGATTTTTGAAAGATTTTGATTTTGAAAATTAGATCTGAGTTTCTAAATCTCCTACGAGCGCAAGCCCTCGTAGTTAATTACATCATAGGAAATCGAAATTTCCTACGAAAACTCTCGATTAAAATAGCGATATAAATTTTATTTAGAATTCGAAGTAAACATCAAAGGAAGTTAAGGTTTGAATTTCAAGGGGGATTGGTTCAAGATTGAACACTTATTTTTGGAGCCAAAGGAAGAGGAGTAGGGACTGTTTTGAGATCCTGAAATAATTCAGAAAACATCCCAACCTATCCTAAGTGTTAGGCTTATATTTGATTGAAAGAAAATTTTAGTTTGAGTGGTCTTTTTATTAGAAATTTGGGATTCAATTCCCGAAAATTGAGGTCTTATGGCCCGGGCCAGCCTCGGAACCTAAATCTAAATTAGGCACTAAAAGTTAGTGCCCCGAACCTAGCTAGTGCAATATGAATCTGGTCTTACCCCGGCCTGGATTGGGGAGCCAGCTAAACCACCTAAACGATTTAAAAAAACATGTATCCGGTCTTTTCATGTAGAGTGGTCGGGACGTTATTTAAGAAAGGTATTTGAGAACGGGACCGACATCTAGAGCAGATCCTAAATGGTCCCTTAAACTTATGTTGGGTTGATGCCTAAGCAAATGCAATTAAGAATTAAAAATTTTAAATTAGTTGCTAATATGATGCATGCTAATCGACTCGATTAAAAGATTGAATTTAAATGAATGCTATGAAATGAGGACTCCCGGCGGTCCCGGGATTATTTCTTAAATTCGTTAGAATTTTCTATGTGAGCCTAAAATTTTTAATTTGATTTAAGTAGAAAAAAATTTTATTAAGTCCTTAAGAGCCTACGATCAAATTCCAGGTCAAATCAAAATCGACATGCAGGTAAGAAGACTAGAAAATCAGGTATCTCTAATGCACAATCAATTTAAATAAATCAATCAAATTAAATATATCAAATTGAATGTCCGTATGGCAAATGCCACTCATTATTACATCTCAAAAATTACAAGAATTAAAGTGCCGGGCACCACTGACTACAACCCGGATTTCTAATCCTAAATCAAATGGTTTTGAGACTTGGGATTCTTCTCGTTGTCCAATCCTTCATCTTCTCACAAACATCTTGATTCGTCGGTTCAGGATATCCAAATGGAAAGAAACTCCCCCTGATCGAGGTGTTATCTTTCCTCTTTGGATATTTGCAAAGTATCCTAATTTGAATTCCAAATGGAAGAAGACTCTCCCTTCAGGGATGTCTTCACCTCTTTGGAATTCAAATTGGATATTTATATCCCAATCTCAAACCATTTTAAATAAATACAACCTCAATCAAATTTACATCTCAAATTTAAAACAAAAATCTAGACTCGATCCTGCAAGGTTATCCTAATAATCAACAGTTTATATCTATAGTCCCAAGCAATTAATATTCAATCTCAAGCAGTTAATATTCAAAATCTAAATGCTCAATCAATTACAACATAAAATGCAATAAATAAATAAACAATCACATCAATCCTAGGCTAGCAAACAGCATGCAGTGAAAACTCAAAAATCCGGCACACAGCTGCAAAAAGTAAAACACCGGCCTATCCTAAAACTAGAGTCGGTGATCCTAACAAACCATCTAAAGTGTGTGAGGTAGGTCGTGTGGGTTTTGATGTATCCTAATTAAGATTATTAGTTAAAGTTATCTAAAGTTTGATTGGTTGGAAGGTTTAAGGGATTTAAGTTTGAATTCAAATATTAATGGCTTAAGATTAATTTTAAGATTTATTTAATTATTTGTTGGGTATCACCTTTGTTTCACACCGAGGCCGTGAAGTTTATTTCACCTTCCTTGGGGCTAAGTTAATAGCCTCGTAGGCCTGGGTTACCCAGTGGTACCCGATATAATTAAGTGAGTTAGATTGATTAAGACTTAAGAATTAATGAATTTTATTAGAAATGTTCGATCGCTGATTTTTAAAGTTAGATTAATTTAAGTATGCCATTAATTGATTCGTGGCGTTGTGCCACCAGGCTCGAGGAACCAGCTCCTTAGGACACGTAGCCCCGCAGCCCGGAGTAGTCCAGCCGATAAACCAAATTAATGTAGTTAAATTAGAAGTTTTAAAAAGGTTAGATAATTAATAATTAATCCATTTTTAAGGTTTAACACCCCTTGGAATCCATTCGTGGCGTTGTGCCACCAGGCTCGAGGAACCAGCCTCCTTAGGACACTTAGCCCCGCAGCCCGGAGTAGTCCAGCCAATAAACTTCATCTTTAGGATGGTTGTTGTGTTTTAAAAGGTTTGTTGAATGTTTTAAACATTAAGTTAAGATTTTCTGGAGTTTCAAAGTAATTTTGAGTTTTATGAATTTTTAGAATATTTTAATCATTTAATTAAAGGGTTGGAAATTGACTTTTTGATTAAGCTCAAATTCTGGAATGTTTGTATTTTATTAAAATACTAGACCTTACTACGATCAGTTAGAAGGTAAGCACGTTAAAATCGGATTTTTGTACATTTTATTACGAAGGTTTGAAGTTTTGAACTAGATTTGACCTAGAGTTGACCGATTTGTTGACTTTTTGAAATATTAAAGATTCAAGAATTTGATATTTTTAATAAATATTAGACCTTATTAGGAGTTGAATGCAAGTGTTTTGTTCAATTTGGATTTTTCTAGAATTAATTATGAAGCTTTGAAGTTTAGGTAATATTGAATTATTGAAAAATCCTTAATTAAAGGCCCTTTTTGTGATTTTGCTCCAAATGAGGTCCCCACTCCTTGAAATCAGCTCCAAAGGTCAGGAATGACCTAAGGAGAGATTCCCAAGTGTTTGAGATATTTTTGGAATTTTTAATATTTTTTAATTAATTATATAATTAAATATTCAATTTCACTTAAAATTAAATAAGACTTAATCTGCTGTCAAATTAAGTTGATTTCAATTTTCAATGATTAAGGGTTCAATTATGATCAGTTAGAGGGGTTGGTCATAATTTTTAGATTTAAAATGGATTTATTACATTTTCTGGAAGGTTTTAATGCTTAATTAAGGCTTAATTTTGATTAAGTTACTTAAGAAGCTTAATGAATTCAAAAATCAGTAAGAAAATTCCCTAAGGTTGAGAATGTCACTAAGTTCAAGTGGTTCAAATTTCAAGTTCAAATGAGGTGTATCCTAATCACAATGAAATTTCTAAGTTCTCTAATCAAAGTCCTTAATTTTGTTCTTAATGACACTAAGTTTAAATAGGTTTAAATCAAAGTTTTAACTAACCCTTGACTAAACATAGGATCAATACACAATAGCAAGCAAGTAAGTCCTTAAATCTAGGAGAACCTAGGCTAGGTGGTGTGTGCACCTTAAACATGCAAGAAATAACATTAGTTAAGATGGCTAATGATATGATTAGTGAATAATTACATGTAACTACTCACTAATCAATTCCCCATAAATTTCATTCACATATTCAACCCATACTTAAGATTCCAAAGGGATCTCTCAAATGCTTAAGGATTTAAGTATATATATAGTTTTAAAGTAGATTTTAAAAAATATATAAATATATGTATATAAGTTATATATATTTTAAAATAAAGATAATTAAAAATATTATGAAAAATAATTTTGAAGTTTTGAGAGCCCCACGGAATTTTCAAATTAATTCCAAAATAAATTTTAATTTTCAAAATATTTAATATAATATTTAATTAAATACTAATTAAATATTAAAGAAATATTTAATAATTCAAATTATTTAAAATAAATTAATACTTAAATCTTAAAATTAACCCTAAATTAGAGTATTTAGAATTTCAAAATTTTGATAAATTACTCAAATATTTCTGATTTAAAGTGAATTTAATTTGAATTTTTAAAGTTTAAGGTTAATTAATGCAATTAAATTAATTCAAAATTAATTAAATACTTAAATAATTTAAAAAAAATCAAATTAAATTGGGTCTTAATAGTTTTTCTAGAAATTTTGAATTATGAGAAAATGATTTAAACATTATGTTAATTAGAAAAATATTTAACTTAATATCTAATTAAATATTAATGAAATACTTAAAATTAAATGTTTAATAATTATCTAAAAATATTTAATATTTTGAAATAATCATAATTTTAAATTAAAGGATTTAAATTTCTGAACATTTTAATATAAAATATTAATTTTTCTGATTTATTTGATTTTTTAATGATTTTTTGAAGTTTATGTTAATTAAATAATTAAAATAAATCAAAACCGATTTTGGCGGCTGAGTGGCCACGCGGCAGCCGCTGGTTGGCTCATGCAAATGGCGGCTGTCAAGCGGGACACGTGGCGGAACGAGGTTCTTGGGTTCAAAACCCGCGCGGCGGCGGTCAAGTGGGGTCCACGCGGCATCACTTAATCAGTCAGCAGGGTGCGGTGACCGCTCGATCTTCCGTGGAAATGAACCAACGGTTCAGATGAGATCACGCGATCTGATCACGTGGAGAAGGATCAGACGGCGAGATCTTGATCCCGCGGTCTGGATCAAGGGCCTGGATTTCGCCGAACAGAAAACTAGGCAGCGAATTGGATACATGGTTGGAATGAACCGCGGAATGGCGCGATCTGGACCGTTGATCAAGCGATCAACGGTCCAGAAAACATACGCCTGGGCTAGACTACGAAAACACCCTAGGATTGGTTTTTCGACTCGTTCAGGCGATCGGATCAATAAAAAATCTTAAAATTTTTTAAACTTAAATATAGATTATGAACAGAAATCTTGGGGAATTAATTTCAATACTCAAAACGCACTTATTAGAAAGTTATTTAATACTAAGTGTTTAATCTAGGGTTTCGATTTATACCTCCGTTAATGGACGGATTGAACCGTTTAGAGATTTGTTGCATTTGTAGGCTGTCCACGCTCTTTTTGTAGAAGAAACCTTGGCTCGAAAACGCATGGATCGATCCCTATGAGCCTTTGAACGGAAATCACCTCGGTTTGCCGGAAAGCTTGCCGCCGGCGAACTTCTAACGGTGGGATTCGACTATAGCCGTGTGGAGAAGGCCATAGGGATTTGAAATGGACTGGAGATTGGAGTTCAAAAGCTCTGGTTGGAGAGAGAGAGTTAGGGTGAGAATGAGGCTCAAAATGGGGTTCTACCCTATTCAAGTAGCCCTAGGTCTATTGGACGGCTAGGATTTGTTTGGCTGTACTCCAGATAGCTGCCACATGTCAAGGGAGTGGTTGGAAAGCTGGGAGCAAGGACATGGCAAGGACAATGAGGTGGAAAGCCTCTTTTGTTCTTACTTGAGCACATGGGTTTGATTCAAGCCATTGGATCTTAATCTAAGGGTTAAGAACAGCTGTAGGAAGGTTCTAGAGAGTTTTAAAAACTGCTGGAGATGAATTAAATGGGTTGGATTAGCTTAAGGAGTTTGCTTAATCACCCTTATCTCATTTAAAACCTCATGTTGACTGTTTGACTGGTCAAACAGTCAAACATGGGTGAGGTGGCAGTCAAGGGGAGAGCTTAAGTGTTGGTTAGAATGAACCAAAGCCAAGGCAAGTAAAGGGCTTGAGATTAGAATTTGATATGGGGCTTGGAATGGATTTGACCCAACCATAGAGTTGACTTGGTCAACCCTAATTTAATTTGATTGGCCAACATCCTAAAGCATGGTTAGGTCATGTTAGGAGTTGATTTGAAGCTTAAAAATGAATTCAATGGATTAAATGGGTTAAAATAACCCATTAAGGCTTTAAGGGCATTTTGAGTCAATCCTGGTTGACTTGGTCAACCAGGTGGGTCCAGAGTCTGAAAATAGGTTCGATCAATTTGAATTGATATTTGGAGACCATTGAGGTGGTCCAAGGTCTGGGGAGGTCAATTCAGTCAAAATGGCCGTTTTGACCCTTAAGGGCCCGTTTGGTTAACCTAGGTTGACTTGGTCAACTAGGTTGACCCAGGGTCTGGGTTTGGGTCGAACAGGTTTCAAATGGCATTTTAAACTTGCTGCAAGTGATCGCATTCAATTCGGAGTTCATTTGGTTTAAAATCAACATTTGAGCCCCATAGGGGTATTTTGGTCATTTTGACCCCTAGTCAACTGGGGTCAAAATAGATCAACCAAAATGCAGTTTAAAGTTCAACATATCAAGATTAAAGGTCTGGAAGTGACTAGAGACTTTGGTGAAGGCTCTAAGGTCAGAATCTTCAAAGTGATAGGTCCAGTGGCATAGGCTGTAAATATTTGAAGGTTTTACAGTCTTTGGGTTCGATTAAGTTTTTGAGGTTAGAGACCTCGGAATGGGCTCAAATTTGGAGGGTTGCCTCCAGAGACATGTCCTATCAGTATGCAACTGACAGACTCTGAATCGGAGGTCATTTGACTAGGTTTCAAAGTGTTTGAAAATTCAACGGAAAAGGCCTTTAGGACAATACCTTTGGACCTTGGATTTGGCTTGATTGACCTAAGATCTAGGTAGATCCTATGGTCTGAATATATCTTAAAGTTAGGAATCTAGAAGGATCCTAGAGCCTAAGAAATTTCTAGAACTTGAAGTCTAGGAGGAGTTTAAGATCTAGGGCAGCTCCTAAGGTCTAAGCTCTAGAAGAATCCTAGCCTAGATCCTAGGGTCAAGATTCTAGAAGAATCCTAGAATTTAACTTAATTTGAAAATTAAATTAATTTAGGATCAAGAGTAGTCCAAGTGACCTCATACAAAAATGAGGTCAACATAGGTATCCAAAGAATATTTTTTTCTTCTTCAAATAATGCAAGCATTTCTATACAAAAATACAATGCTATTTAGGATGGACAAAACATCATATACAAGAAAAGCAACTCAAATGATTATGATACTAGTAATGTATCATAAGTCTATCACTAAGAAGATCAAAAGTTTGAAACTATGTAATAATTTATCCATCACAACTCTAACTCTATATATGATACTAGTAGTATGATATCTCTCTATAGGTATGATTAGCTCGATCGTCTACATACTTAACAAACTCAAATGATTGATACAAAATAAAGAAGAAATTTTATTAGAATCTCATTTGAATAAGCTCGAACCACATTCAAATAATATGTGAATCCTATTTGAAGCTCATTTGAATTATGTTATAACCATGTTTGATCCTATTTAAACCATATTTGAACCATATTCAAGCATGGTATGAACATGGTTTATACAAACATTCAGACCTTCAAAGATTTACACGACCTGAAAATCCGACTCGAACCGGATACAAAATTTTCGGGTTCGAGTCCTGATTTTCGACTAGTTTTGAATTCTGGGTCGGGTTCGGGTTGACCCAGAAACCCGAGAATGAACCGATTTTGACCCATAATATTATAGCTCAACGTATTTATGGGATTTGGCCAAAGAAGCGCACGAAAGGGAGAAAGTTGCCTTCAGAGCGATCAAACTCTCATCGTTGCTTCCAATCAAAATGTTGCAACTTCTGATATGATCAGAAGGGAACATCATCCAAGGAGGGAAGTCGAACAGCAACGAATGAGCCAACCAAGTGAGTGACAGCGAATGAAGTGCGAACTCCTGTCGGCCATCGTTGCTTCCGATCAAAATGTTGAAGTTCCGATCCGACTGGAAGGGAACATTGTCCAAGGAGCGAAGTCGAACAGCTACGAAGGAGCCAGCCAAGTGACAGCAAGCGAACTCCCGTCGTTTCTTCCGATCAAAATCTTGTAACTTCTGATCCGACTTGGCTGATCCGACTTGGAGGGAACATCGTCCAAGGAGCGAAGTCGAATAGCTACGAAGGAGCTGACCAAGTGACATCGAGAGAACTCCCATCGTTTCTTCCAATCCGATTGGAAGGGAACGTCGTCCAATGAGCGAATTCGATCAACTACGTTCGACCAACATATGGGTCGGGTGCGGATCGGGTCGAACAGGACCCAGTCATTTCTGGGTTGGGCCCAACCCGACTCGTGACCTAATTTTTGACAGCCCCCTAAGCCAGATCATCGAATACGTAGATGGTTCTTGAGAAATATATTCTGAACAGCTTTTTTGTTTGATTATAATTAGGAATATGCCTCATATTTTCATGCAAGAGTTGATTGATTGGAAATAATTTGTCAATCATATTTCTTCGAAGAAAATTATATATCAAGCATATTTATCCAAATACATCGGCATAAAAAATCACAATTTTCTTTTGAAATTTAAAATGCAGAATAAAATATAAATGGATATTTAAGTATATTGTAAATAAATGAGGTCAAATATATCAATAGCATACTATTAGATTGCAATATTAGGGAATCAAATAAATGATTAAGATCTAAAATAAATGTTTAGGCATTCTTTTTTTGTGAATGAATTTGATCTAAAATAAATTAATAGCCTGAATGAATAAGACCTTAAAAAATGAAGGGCTACAATTATGCTAAGAACCTTAAAAATTGATGGCCACAATTTTCTTTGACCAGAATTATAATTATTTTAGAAATGAACAATTAAAATTGTAAATAATAATATTTAATGATGCATTTAAATAATCAAATAAATAACTCATATTGAAAATAAATAAATATCCATTATTATAATTTTCTTATGAATTAATTTTATCTAAAATAAACAAATAACATAAAAAGGTAATATATATTAGCATAAAACTTTTCAAATTTATTATTATTTTTAAGTTAAAAAATAAATATAATATTTTGATTAAATTTAATTAGGTAAGTTTTTTCATTATTTAATTAAATGAAATACTAAAAATTAATTAATCAATAATATATTATTTTCATTTTAATTTAAATAAAATAATTAAAAAATCCATTAATTATAAAAGCTTGATCCTCTCAACTGTTCATTTAATTTTGGACGGCTAAGATGAAAAGTACGATAACCACTATACTTTGGAGATGATCTGAATTCTGGTTAGACATAAAGGCAGAAACGGCTAAGTTATTTATATATGATGGTGACCTTGATGGTTTATTAATGGCAGCGCCTTTTAATGTACCCTTTGTAGCTCGTTCTTTGTCCGCGATATCACCTGGGCGGGAGTGGCACGAGATCGAGATTGGACGAGCCGTGCTATGAGCGTTCCCTCGTTTTGTCCTTCCGCTGACTCAGTTTGGTCTCTCGAGCCCACTCGGAACCGACTTGGCGAAATGTAAGTTTTCCTATCTTGTAAAATTTTTTGGCATCAAGCGAGATTTACTTTTGCGTGCGCTTTGTGATCTTTGTTTATTTGTCTTATAATCGAAATTTTTGCAGTATCCGCCTTGAAATCAGTTTGAATATTGGTGTTTTTTTGGGATTTAGGTTAAGTTTATGGGGATTTCATGTCTTGTTTTTGTTATCTTAGTCCGGGGTGATGGAGACCCCATTTTAGGCAACAATGGTAGGAATGCCTTAAAGCCAGACTGCAAAATGGCATTGTTTATGAATCGTATGGTAGAAATATTGTTGATATGTTTGTTCGAGTTTTGACGTAATTTCAGCCGGAAATGTGAGAAGCTTCAGGTAAGGGGTTATGATGGTTTGAAGCCTGTAATTTGTTATGGTGCTGATGGTTCATTTAAGATGCTTCACTCATATTGATGTATGTATATTATGAAATGATTTTAGGGCTGCATTTAGCTTGAGTTGAGGAGCTGGAGTTAAAACATGGGTTATTGACATCGCAATTGGTAACTGTTTTTTACCAATTCTTTAAAGTAGTTTAATCTGGCTCGTTACGTTTCTTGTCTGGAATCTTCAAACTATTATGAAATATAATAATTGCTGCGATGTGGCATATGCGTGGGGTTTTAGGTCTACAAAGAGATCCTAGTTTAGTCAATGGAGTTTAGCACTTAGAATGAGGAAAGGATACAATAGAGGGAGAGCTAAGTATAATAGTAGAGGAAAACTAGAATTGTAGCAATGCTTATTGATCGTTAATAATTTAAAATGGAAGAACTTGAAGATTTTGATGCATTTTCCCTATGACGAGCAGATGGTCGAATGAACAATTGCATAATCGTGAGAGGGGAACTAACTGTTTTTTTACGAGACTATAACATGCTAGTCCTGATTTTTTAAGCATTCAAATTTGTGCCAAAGGGTAGATCAGTAAGGTCAAATGAGGTGGTTGTATAAAATGTAAACCCTCTGGAAAGAATGCATAGTTCTACCACTCCTTACAACCTTTAGGTTTATAATATTAAAACCTCTTTTATTTGAAGTATTATGCCTAGAATTGAGGTGTTAAATTTATGATCACCAAATCATAACCTACAATGCTAGTATTTGCATGCTTCAAGACTACTATTTCTGCATGCTTGGTGTAGCTCGCACTTCTACACATAAGGCCAATTTATTTCGCAAGTTCTTATGCTTTCAGAATGAATTTCATTTAAGCAAATGTCTCCTAAGAATAACAATATGATATGGCAGCTGCACTTGTCTTTATGCTCAAATTAATTGGAATAAATATAGTTTAAGATACTTGGAAATAAAAAGTTTTTTTCCTTAAAATATGAGTGGAACAATGCTTTTTGCAGTGCAACCTGAGGTAAGTATTCAATTGACTGATTCATAGAAAATTTCAGCACTAGTTTCTATTTTTTTAATGTATGAACTTTGGAAATGAAGATTTTTATGTTCAGATTCAGAAAAATTATAAATTTTCAGGAAAGCAAAATGTAGCGCAATTTGTTGGTACCATTTTGATACAAAACAC
>JADPUM010000767.1:0-49834 GCA_016618105.1 Dendrobium huoshanense | reverse complement strand
AGAGCTCCGGCGGTGGTCGAGGAGGTGAGGAATCTCCTTTTCCCCTTTCTCCTCTTCTTCTTCTCTCTCTTCCCTTCCCTCCTTTGTGTAGAATGAGGGCTCTATTTATAGTTTTTCTGGAGTGGCATAGCCCGTAAATAGGCGTGAGATCAAGGGCGAACAGGGAGTTGTTTGAATGGACGGCCTATATCGAATCCTTTGATCATGCATCGTTCGTTGGACATTTGATGGCCTTAATGATGTCGGAATTTGATGATCTTGGGCTCGTTGGATTTGTCTAGTCGAGCCTTTTGATTCGAGTATAAGCTCGTCAAAATCGGAGATCGTTTGGTAACTCAAATTGTGGTTTAAACCTTCCAACAGCGCTTTGAACCCTTGATTCGGACTCATTTGGGCTCGGATTGGGTTGATCTTGGTGTCGTTGGGTTCGTATTTCCGAGACGCTCAGTTTTACTATAAGCTCGCTGAAATCGGAGTTCATATGCTCCCGAAATTAATTTTTGAAGCTTCCAACTAGTTTTTCCTCGAGATTCGTGCCCGATCAAGATGATTTTGCGATGTCGTATCAACCATATTTACACCGTATCTCCATAAATCCAGGATTTACAATATATTCAGATTTACTACGTGCTCTCAAAGCGTTTTGCAGGATTTACGACAAATCTGACGTAAATCATGCTTAAGTCCCGCCAAGGGGTTGTTTGGTGGCACCCATGATTTCATTTAAGAAGGATTTTTAAATCCTTTAAATCCGGATTTACGAAATCCTGAGGGAGTTAAATCCTGAAAACTGTTTGGCAACATTTATGATAAATCATGTGTGATTATTTGACTATTCAATTCAGAATTTAAGGTGGTTAAAAGATTTGACATGCATTTCATGAATAATTAAAGCATTTAAGGTGATTAAAAGATTTTAGGCGGTTAATTAAGATTTATAATATTTTATAATAATTATTTTCTTTTAAAATCAGATTTAATCCTATTGTTTATTTTGAAATAACTAAGTATTTAACTAATAATTTAATTAGTTTTACTTAATTTTTAATATTTTAAATTATATTAATTAAGTTATCAAACAATGGCTTAGAGGAGTCTTAGGTTTTGCCTTTCTCCTCTCCATTTCTTTTGGCTTCGTTCCTTCGCAGTTTAAAGTTTTACACGAGTTATTCTTCGTGGCTGTTCGACTTCGCTCCTTCGACGACGTTCCCTTCCTGTTGCAGCGGAAGCTACGACATTTTTTGATCCGAAGCAACAACGGGAGCTCGCTTGCTGCGAAGGTAACTTTCTCCCTTTCGCGCGCTTCTTCGGCCAAATCCCGTAAATCCGCCGAACCAAAGGATTTCGTAAATCCGGGATTTCCCTCTAAAAGAAGGAATTTTCCGTCAACCGCGGCTTTGATTTACCGTGAGATTTGGTTTTGCATTTTGGCCGTTTGGCTGGATTTAGCTCAAATCCGCTTCAAATCCAGTCTAAATCCTGCATCCAAACAGCCCCTAAGGTTGAGTCGTGCTTAAATCCTGTTACCAAACATCACTGAACTTTGAGTACCCACTTACTCCCGATTGAGCCATTCATCTCGCGACCTCTGCATTCTCATTCGTCATCGTCATTATCATAGACTGCAAATTAAAGAAAAATGCATCGAGGCCTTGTCTGCGCGATCGAAATGAGCTTCATTTTCGAGGTTGCGGCTCGTCCACTGCTGTCTTCCTCGGGATCCAGCCGTTTATAAAATCAACCATTTCTCTACTGATTCAATCGAGCGAAGTGAGCATTGCCTCCGGCGTTGGCGGGCCTATATTTTTTAATTCAATATTAGATGTTTGGTAAACCCTAATTTTTACTGCTTTTACTGAAACAGAAATTTGGGTTTATGAAATTTATTATGTTGTAGTTCATGTATGACTTACTCAACAACAGTAAATGGGCTCAAATCAAATACTTAAAATATGAATGTAAACTTTGACATAATAATTGAAGGATCAAACAGCCTTCGTATTATGCATACTTGTATATTAATTGAGAGTATCGACTATCGACAAGAACAATCTAACTAGCTTAAAAGAGCTTAGTCTCAATATCATTAAGTGGTGAAACCTAAGTTCCAAAACCAAATAGGAGAACACTAGGATAAAACAGGACACCTCCTTCAGTAAACAAAAGCCAGCGACATCAGAAAGAAAACTTAATAGAAACCGATGTGAGAGAACTACTAGGAAACTTAGCAAAAACAAACTAATATATAAAATAAATTACCCCTAGAACAACCTAAAAAAAAGGTCACCTCACATGTAAATATGAAAATTAGGTATTGGTGCTAAAAAAAAAAATCAATCCAGAGGTTCGCCACAAAAATCTTGATCCAACACCGATCGGCACTCCTCCGGCAAATACCAATAAACCGGCCAAACAACACACCACACTCACTATATTTGGAGAAGAAGGATATAATTGGAAGGGAAATCGTGGAGAGATGAAATAGATAGAAGACTTGAAGAAGATTTAGATAGAGGAAGATGGTAGCTCTCAATCTAGCAAGAAAAACCCTCATGTTTAGAGAAGATTTCAACCAACAACCAATCCCCCACAAGCAGGAAACAACCCCCATTTATAGGGGAAAATGAACCGAACAACCACATAAATGTGCTGCCCCAAAGTAGCCAATAGGAGCCAACACAACATAGAAAATAGCAAAGGGAGGGGAACGGACAACACAGGGAACCAACAACCAGTTTATTCAAGCAGAGAGGATTTGAATTCTACATTGGAACCCAATAGAAAATCCAACAGCCACCAAACAAACCATATCAAGCCTAGGACACCAAACAACCAAGGTATAAAGAGAAATGGGCCAAGCCCAATAAGAAAATATCAGCCCATAAATAAATGCCCACTTAGCCAAAAGGAAGCAAGCAAACAAATTCATCTTGAGTGGAAAAACTAAAGGAGAGAAATTACCTAAGAGCACCAACCTAGCATGTTCATTGGTTCTCTTCCATCATAGGATATATAAAAGAAAACAAAAGTACAAAATTACATAATATTCAAAAGGTAAGAAGTACAAAATACAAAATACAAAATAAAAATAATTGATTGCATCATTAAGACACCAATATGCTAAAATAATGGTGTATGATCGAACAAATCAACATGACAGTCCATGGAGTGTTTTGAAAATTTGGCTAAATTTATCAAAATATCACTCTCAATATACTATAATTCCAATGATTATTTAGTTGTTTGATGAGGAAAACATGGATTTGTCATTAGTAACTTTTCTCTCAAATTATTTAATGGGTTGGAAGTAATTCGGGGTCTTTGTTGTTTTTGGGTACTTTATTCTTGTGGATTATATTCATTGTGGTTAAACAGAAAAGGTACCATGATAAGTAATATTCGGTTATGCTAGGAAGTAGGACCCTTGTTTTTTTATTTTATCCCACAAATAATGCTCCTTGAAGATGAAATAAAATAGTAAAAGCTCAAAATTATTGGATCATATGGACTTTGAGGTGATGTTAAATGTTTAGTAGGTCACGGGGACTCATTTAAGTAAACTTTTAGATGATTTGGTGCATTCTATATTCTATTAATGGAGTGCATGCCTTACAATGGAAGTTGACTTGAGCTATTTGTTTCAGCTTGTAGGATTATGAGGGAGTCAATGCTGAGGTCGGTGAGTTAACTTAGGGTGTTTGTTTCAGGCTGGTGGATTTTGAGGGAGTCAGAAATTGATGTCCTTGACTAGGATCATACTTAAGTTGTAGTTTTGGAGTTCATAGACAATTAAATTTTTGTATGCATATATGATTGTTGAAACGTTGTTTTGTAGATCTACTTTAATCCTAACATACTTATATATTTATTACAATATTACCCAAGCATTTTTTTTGGCACACTAATTGTATGTTGACTTCCAATGAATATTTGCAAAATTTTTATTCCATCATCATTTTTTTTTCTTGAAAAAAATTAAACATCTTTCATTGAGCATGATAGGAGGTATTTTTTTGCACATTCATGGGCTGCATTATTGGTTACTATATCATTGATATGGTATAATTATTATTATACTGCATGAGATATTTTTCCCTATAAATTTCATAGTCAACTTCCGGAGGTAGTATGTTTTACTGTGATCGCTAATGAGCATGGATTGATGGGTCCATCTATTGTTGGAATGGATGGGTCTTTGGTGGAATTGTGGAACCACTGGAGGACAACTTCACTAGTGTTTGCTTCAATTGGGCATACTGTCTATTGCTATGACATCATTAATGTTGATTGATCATAGCTTTTTGGTATTGTGCATTGATCATAATAGTGCACTAATGTTGTTGGCATGACTTATAAATTAATTATGTTATATATATTTATGTTGTTTGCATGACACTGTTATCATAACATATACTTTAAAGGATTTTGAATGGGTTTCATCGTGCATATTGAATGTCCTTTCCATGCTACTTACATTCTTAATTTTAGCACTATTGAGTTTAGTGATCGTACCCCCATATATTGATTTTCTTAGATTAGGGTTATTTGGTGCAACTACTACATAGTTTAAGATATATCTACTATAATAGTGCGTTAAACAATTAGTGGTTGGATGTAGATGTATATTGTGGGCTTTATATTCCTCTTATGGTGAATGACTGTAATAGTTTATTTTGGTGGATATAACTATATGGATTTTTAGGTTTTTGGTAGATCTAATGTGGGTTTGTTGATATTGTTATGTGCTTTGTGGATGTACTAGTTTAAATTATAAAAATTGAAAATATCACCTTATGGTCTATTCTGTGCGAAGTCTTTGACATTCGTGTGGGGCTTATCAACCTATGATAAAAAATTGTTCTCTTTTGAACGCTAATTAATAATTCTTTGATTCCCTTGCTGAAGTTGTCTATTATTGTAGCAAAATAGTTCAGATCGTTTTACACGATTCTGTTACTCCCTTCTCACCACACGGTGTACTTTGTTTCTTTTCTTGGATGATTTCTTGCCTAGGATTTTTCCAATATTGGCTTATTTTCTTATGCACATGGCATGCCTCACAGATTTTTTTTAATGTAAGAAGAGGAGTTATGGGTCGCCCAGAGCCTTATGTCCTGTTTGCACAGACCTTCACTCATCCATTGCTTGACGAGTATGTTGATGAGGTCAGTTTTCTTTGTTTTATACATCCTTGTCTTATAATTTTTCCAATATGTTGTTTTCTTACTCTCGAACCTCACTTGGCTATCTCCTTTATCTTTTTAACCTTTTTATGTTTTAACAATTGATCAAATTTTCAATGTTTCACTACATAAGAGAAGTGTGTGGAAGCGGTATTGTTTATATTATTTGAGCATGATTGCTAGATAGTAATTTTTCACTGAGCATGCATTGTACGAAAATGACAGATCTTTGGAAGATCCATATCTCATTTTCAATTTATTATATTTCTAATGGAGGCATATGAACTGGCTAAAGGACTTTTTTTCGTTTCTTTGCTATTTGTCTTTTTTGCTATGGAACATTTTTCCATTTCTATTTTGATCTTTTTCCTTCTACTCCTTGTTTCTTGGAACCTTACAAAATACACCAATGGGCGTGCCTTTACCTTTTAACTTGTCAAGTGCAATATGCATGCCATCTTGCAATTTCCGCGGCCATGCTGTATGGTGAATTTTTTTTTTGTTTTTCCAGAAAAAGTTCTTAGATTAGCATAATCGGAAGATGTGGTTAACTTGTATTTTTTGCAGGTCCTCTTTGCTGAACCTATTGTTATATCTGCCTGCGAGTTTCTAGAGTTGAATTCACCGTTATCTACTCCACCCTTTTCACTTATGGGGTATGATGTTACAGGCTTATCGTTGAAGTTTCGTTTGACAATTATTTCACATGTTATTTTCGTTCCTATAATGTCTATGATTGCATTGAAAGCAGAAGCTGCAATTCTAGTATTAGTTTGTATATTTAATCTAAAATTTGCTTTTTCATTCCATAGACGATTCTTAACACCATTATTTTCCCCTACCCCCATCTCTTCAATTTGCGAGTTCAGTATTTTTTAATTTTTAAGAAAAGCACTAAATCTAAAATTCTCCAATTTTACACTAAATTGCTCTTGAATTTTCTTAATCCATTATTTTGCATTTTTCCTTGAGCTGCTTTTGCCATATAATTAGAATCCTGGTTAACTTTCCGGGCTATTTTTTTATTCTGAAAACTTTCATCATGTTTTGTCTTCAAGATTGCTATTTATGTGCTTGAGGTCAAGAATGATTGATAAATTACCCTAACTTAATATTTTTTTCAATTTTTTAATGTTCCACTTGCTTTTGATTGGAGAGAGGGAAATATTACTTATAATTTCAACAAAATTTATTCTGCAATGATAGGTTAGAACAATTCTTTTTAATATGGTTTTGCTATGGTCCTGTTTCGCCGTTGAACTACAGTAATTGCATTGAGTGCATGACCCAATCACGTTTGCTATTCCTTCTTTTTAGACTTGCAGCCATACTGGCTGGGCTTTTGATTCCCAAAATGGGCCCTAATCATTGATCTAGTCGTAATAAAGCTTTGATATAATTTAAACTAATATTATGTGAGACATGTTTTTTGAGATAGTTTAATTTATCAAGTTGTTTAGCCAGTCAAAATTAACTGGAAAGATAATGCTTTCGGACATGATAATTTTTTTTGTGAAAATTATGGTTTTAATTCAGTAATTTCTCATTGGCATGCCTTCTCCTTTTGTGAAATACCTTGAAAATGTTTTCATGTACTGAAGTATTTCAGCCACTTATTCAATATTGGTATGAAGATGATGTAATACGATCATGCAAGTTGAATTACTTGAAGAATTTGCACGCTTAAGTGTTAGAAGCCTCAATAATCATATCTTCACAATGAATTTTCTAATGACAAAAGAAAACACTAAGAGTGGTAAAATAAACTTAGGCTGAATCACACGCGTAATAGTTAAAATCATAAAACAATCAAGTCAATCTAACATTGCATACATGAATGATTTCAACAATAAATCCATAAATTAACAATGAGGATAGTTGCAATGCAAGGACCCCTCACTCTACTCTCACATTTTTAAAATACTAGGCTTTAGCGGGTAGAGCTAACATAATCTCAGACTTCTCAGTGAATCAATTAATTCCACATTAGAAAATGACTAGGAAAATAAAGAATGAGGGAAAGAGATCACGTAATCTTGGGTTTGGGACTTGGAACAACAATCATAAGATCTTCCCAGGCAAGACAGTCGCCCCTTTTGGCTGAATTTTTTTTGGACAGCAACCTGAATTCTGTTTGGAGAATTGTGCGGCAGTTGGAGGACTTTTGATCTGCAGAACAGCTGTTTCAACTGCTGAGATTTTTTCTGGACAGCAACCCTATAACTTAGAAAATCTGAACAGCAGCCATATGAAGGCTTTGGACAGCACCAGGAGGGTTCTTAGCAGTGAAACTGCTGATTTTCCTTTGCAGGAATTTCAGGGCAGCAGGGTAGCACGTCCAGGAACTTGAGGCAGCGGGTGTGGAAACCTTCTGGATGGCGTGACAGCAGGAAGAAGCTTGCTGGTATTGTTGCCGGGTAAAGAAGGGAAAGGGAGATCAGGTTTGAGGGAAAAGAGGGGGGGGGGGGGAGTTAATTCTTGGTTTGAATTTGAATTGGAGGGAAATTGATTCAGATTTTTCTGAAATTAATTTTAATTCCAACGGGTAGAGATAATTGGGAGGATTGATGGTTAATTGGATGAGGCATTAAATGTTGCTTAGGTGGCAAAGTGGAGAGAGAGGGGGCAATGGGGGAGGGATTTTGATGCAATCAAAAATTTGGGAGAGGGCCCCAAATTTTTGATCACAAAAGAAAACTCTTTCTAGGATCTAGAAAATATCAAGAACTCATAAAACTATACAAATTAAAACAAACACAAACTTTTTATATCATAAAAGGACTTACAAACAAAAACTCTTACAAACGACGCTTACAAACTTTGACACAAACATGACATAAACATCAATCCTAAAACTGCATTTTCTTGAGAAGAAGGATACAATGGAGTGGATACTTGCGGAGAGACGAAAGAGGTTAGAAGCCAGGACGAAGGTTCGAAAGAGCTCGCAAGATTTCCATAGAAGTAGTAGAAGAAGAAGAAGTGGAACAAAACTCTCAAGCTTTTTCCAAGAAAAACCTCTCAAGTTTTGTCTAAAAAATCACATTATAACACCCCTAAAACAGCCACAAAACATCCTCTATATATAAGCATGAAAGGGGAATATAAACAGCCCAAAATATTAATTAAAAGCTGAAAATAGAAGGCCAAAAGACACCTAAAAACTGCAGTAGAAAACTGCAATGAAAACAGTAAAAAACTCTTGAAATTCCTCCCCAAATAGCCAAATCAGTCCCAAAAAACAGTCCAAATTCTGAAAAAAAAACAGCCCCAAAATCTCTTCAAATACCCAAATAAATGAGCGAAATGAAAGACCAATAGTCACTTTACTGAAATCCCAAACGGCACAGCAAAATACAAGGAAGGAGGCCACGGTTTCAGCAGCCAAGCACTGGAAACCAGCAGACAATTCTCGGGTTTCAGCAGGTAAGTTCAATTCACGGTAAAAAGGGGGGCAACAACAGTAAAGAAGGCAGCAAATCGAAGGCAGCAGCAACCCGAAGAGGTAGCAGCAACCCGTGGGAGAGAAAACCAGCAGAAAAGCTGTAGCAGCCCAAGAGTCAAAACCAGCAGAAAAGCTGTAGCAGCCCAAGAGTCAAAACCAGCAGGGAACCAAGGCAATTCAAGAGGCAAAAGGGAGGGAAAGGGTAGGGAAATGTTTGGAAAACGGGGGGGGGGGGGGGGGAAAGAAGAAAAGTCAAATTTAAGAAATAATGAGCTAATTTTTAGTTCAATAAATGAACTAAAAATTAGCTCATAATGAGCTAATTTTCCACTTGACATTAATGAGCTAGAGAAGTCAAAAATCAAATATTAGGATTTGATTTGACCCCCCCCCCCTGCCTACATCAGACTCACCTTCTTGAAGACTCAGCTCCCGATGAGTCATTTCTTGTTTTCTTCCGAGGAGGCGAAGACTGAGCATCCAACTCTTAAATCTTTGCTTCATATTTCTTCAGGATCTCTTCTCGTTCTTGCAGAAACTGATCTTGTAAACATTGCTTCTTCTTAATGTATCTTTCTGTACACAAATGCATCCATGATTGAAGTTTGTACAATTCATACTGTAGTGGATCTGTTGATTCTGACGGAATCCATCTGTCCATCGAAAGAGGATCTTCAAGTTTTTCTGGATTGCTTTCTTCCACTGGATTACTATTTTTGTCTTTTTTCATTTTTTTAGACGACTCGAAAAAAGAGAGACTCATAGAAAGACTCAACCTAAAAAACTTAGACTCACAAAAAGGACTCACGACAAGACTTGACTTTGACAAAACAAAACTTGACAACCAAAAATAAGACTTGAAAATTAAATCCTAGGACTTCCTAATTTGCTCTGATACCAAATTTGATGCAATCAAAAATTTTGGAGAGGGCCCCAAATTTTTGATCACCAAAGAAAAGTCTTTCTAGGATCTACAAAATATCAAGAACTCATAAAACTATACAAATTAAAACAAACACAAACTTTTTATATCATAAAAGGACTTACAAACAAAAACTCTTACAAACGACGCTTACAAACTTTGACACAAACATGACATAAACATCATTCCTAAAACTGCATTTTATTGAGAAGAAGGATACAATGGAGTGGATACTTGCGGAGAGACCGAAGAGGTTAAAAGCCAAGACTAAGGTTGGAAAGAGCTCGCAAGATTTCCATAGAAGTAGAAGAAGAAGAAGTGGAACAAAGCTCTCAAGCTTTTTCCAAGAAAAACCTCTCAGGTTTTATCCCAAAAATCACATTATAACACCCCTAAAACAGCCACAAAACATCCTCTATATATAGACATGAGACTGAATTAGAAATATAGAAACTTCAACTTATATGGAAGAAGACAACAAGATGTTGGATGTTGCTGAAGATGGATTTGAATCTCTTGAGGATATGGTAATATTAGAAATTGCTAATCTTTCACTTGATGAGACTGGATTAGAAGCTATGATATTTATTGAAGATGATATAGAAACTCAAAGACAAACCACTGAAGAAGCTAATCCTATTATTCCTTCTATTGAATTGTTGAAATTTCATGTGCTGAACAATTTATCTTCTTGTTTTTGTTGTTGCTTACTTTTATTTCAATTTTTTTGTCATTTCAAATATTACTCTTTGATTACTTTCTTAATTTTTATGTATTATTTATATATTATAATGTCGTATCCGCGCCGTATCCGTATCCTGTATTTTTAAGAATTGGCGTGTCCCATCTCCGTATCGTGTTGTATCCATATCGCCGTATCCGTATCGGTGCAACATGGATCTAATACATCTCCTCTTCTAATTCAGTCATTGGAAGGCCGATGTTTTATGTGACCAAACTATCTAAGGCGCTCTCTCTAATCTTATCTGCCATTGTAGCTACGCTTATATTTTCATGTATATACTCGTTTCTCCAATTTAGTCCCATGATTATATAAAATTAATTCAAAATGGTTCTTGGTGATTATGTTGGAATCTCAATTTTGTGTTGTAAGTGACTAATTTGAGGTATATTTTATAGCATAATTTCTATACGAGAGACTATTTTGGATCAATTTTGTATATTTGAGGGATTAAATTGGAGATATATGATATTTTGAGACTAAATTGGTTGCACACAAAGAATCGGAGGACTATTTGGTGATTTAAACTTTTTTTTAACCAATTTATGCATAATTGTTGGATTTTTTTTTCTGTGGATATTTTGACGAGTCATTAGATGTTGACTTGTGCACTTCATAAATGATAAGTTATACTTGGTATCCACCATCATTATTATCAGCACAAATAACTTTTAGAGAATATATATATATATATAACAATCTAGAAAATGTGTAGGCAATATAATGGATGTAAAAACAAAAGTAGTGAAGAAAGAGAAGAATTTAAGGTATGATTTAGTTCATGGTGTATTGGAAGACGAGGTACATTAACACCATGGTTAATACCATAAATTTTGAGATTTTTAATTTGTTTTTGCATTTGGCCCACTCTATTCTGCCTCCAGAGTTTCTACCAACGTTAGATTCTTAAAATTCCTCCTGTTCTACGCACCTTTCTATTGACCTACTTTCTCATGAAGTTTGTAGACATACAAGGGTTTTTTGGCTGGCCTTCATCTGTGTTGAGCATGTCTCAGGAAAATCAGTTTTTTTTTTTCAGGAACATTAGACATGATCAAAGTAAATTCCTCTTTATTTAAATCATTTAGTTTCAATTAAATTTCATTGCCATTCCCTGTTGCACTCAAATTATATATCGTTCTGTTAGATTATTTATTCCTTGTATTTAATGCACTCATAATTTTGATGTGATGACTTCATATACCATTGTTTGATTTTTATGCAAAAATATTTAATCAGCGATGCTACCATTTTGTATCAACAATCTGTTATTTATGAAAGACTATTGTTCTAGAGATTTTTATGTCCTAAATTTACTAGGTTTTTTGTTGCCTTAGTTGCATATTGGGTTTCCTCCATACTCTCTGGCTCCTTGCTGACATATGGGTCAGAGGACCTGTAAAATTTTCTGTGCTTATGCCTGATCATTAAAAAATGGGTGAGGCCAACTTCTTACATAAAAGAATGGCCTAGTTTTATTCATACACGTTTTCTTGTTTGAGCCAAAATAGAAACCATCTGCGATGTATTTCCTCGCTAAAAGCAGTTTTAAAGAGAGCTTGATTCCAAGCATCTGGAAGCTTTTTAATATTTTGAATATATTTGGAACTAGGAGAAACATTGAATGAGTTCTTAGACTGAGATTTTTTTTTTAAATTGCCTATACTGTCATAGTCTGCCTATTGTAAAATTAGGTTCACAATGATTTTTTAAGTTACAATGACATTTCGTCACATAACTTATTAAAAATGCTTCTTCTTTTGCTTATGCTGGACTTGCATAATCAGGGCAACTTCTCCTCCGTCTTTTGCAATGGAGTTATTTGTTCATTGTGAAGGGGAATCACGATTTAGGCGGCTTTGCCAACCTTTCCTTTATTCACATTCATCGTCTAACATTTTGGAAGTTGAGGTATCTTTAGCCTTTGCTATATATTTCAATTTAGCATTTCTTTTCGCACTGTGAGGACAGTATAATGGTTGACTGACATGATTTTGTTACTAAATATATGAATTTATTCCAAATGGTTTTTTTTTTTTACTTCAGATTATTTTAAGGTTGAATGATGACATTGTATCGTTTTCTTCTTCAAAACTTTAAAACTTTTGATAACAAAAGGCAACCTCCAGGAGTGCAGATTGATTCGTGAAGTTATTTTTTACTTTTATTTGGACGTAGATGCTCTCCTTGAACATAGCAACCAACAAGCATAGTTTTAAATATCTTTTTTATCGTTCTTGAGGATGTTGTTTACCTTTCTAAGTTTCTGCTTATTCTTTATTGGCTTTACAACCGGAAATAAGGCTTTGTTACAGGTCCATTCCCGAAAATATTGCATGCCTTTTTGATTGCTTGGAATCATGTTAGTTTTTACTGCATCTGGATGACTTTATCTCATACCATCAAACAATTATTCAAATTCAAGAAAAAAGGTTAATTTGAAGAATTCATGAGACTTTTTAGGACAAGTGATGCAGAGCGAATCACAACAGAAAAAAAAAAAGAGCAACTCCACATACAGAACTTGGTGAGGAGAGAAGGAAGAACTCCATACATAATTAGGGTCAAAAGGGAAGAGCACTCATAATTGTCATCATTCATAATCATTCCTTGATTCTAAATACATACCATGCATCTTTTTCAATCGATATATGGTTCCAAAGATAAAATGAAATAATTTTAAATCAAATATAATCTTATTCAAAGTTAAATCTAATCTCAAATTAAAACCTAGGATTATCTGAAAGGATAATTTAAACTAATAAAATAAATCTTAAATCCTAATTAAATGAAATAAAATTGAAATACTGATGGAGATGGGATAATGATGAATGCTTTAATATCAAATTAATGGAGGAAAGATAAAATAATTCTACCAATAATATCCCCATCTACACTATTACTCTGAACAATAGATCCAAGATATCTAAAACGTGTACTCTCATTAATGACTTGATCGCTCAAAGTCACAAACTTATATATATTATGTGCATACAATAATTATTTATTCAATCAAACTTAAATTTGATTATATAATAATTTTTGCTAAATATAATGATATGCTAAATAAACAATTATGTAACTATCTAAAACAACAACAACAACAACAACATCAAGCCTTTATCCCACTACGTGGGGTCAGCTACATGAATCCTTTTTCTCCATTGTGTCCTATTAAAAGTCAAATTCTCGTTTAAATCTAATAAAGAAAGGTCATTCCTAATATTTTCTAACCAAGTCTTTTTAGGTCTACCCCTACCTTTCTTAATATAAGTCAAATCTAATACCTCTACTCTCCTAACCGGGTCATCGGAAGGCCGCCGTTTTATGTGACCAAACCATCTAAGGCGACTCTCTCTAATCTTATCTTCTACTGGAGCTACTCCAACCTTTTCACGTATATGCTCATTTCGTATCCTATCTCTAAGGGTAAAGCCACTCATCCACCTGAGCATCCTCATCTCTGCCACACTTAACTTAGTATTATGCTTCTCTTTTAATGGCCAACATTCGGCACCATAAAGCATTGCAGGCCTCACTACCATCTTATAGAATTTTCCCTTAAGTTTGAGGGGTACATTTCTATCACATAACAAGCCCGATGCATTCCTCCACTTCAACCATCAAACTTGAATTCTGCTGATAATATCCCCATCTATTTCACCATCACTCTGAACAATAGATCCAAGATATCTAAAACGTGTACTCTTATTAATGACTTGATCGCCCAAAGTCACAATCCCCTCACTAGGTCTATTACTACTAAAATTATACTCCATATATTCCGTTTTAGATCTACTCAAGCGAAAACCTTTAGACTCTAAGGTTGACCTCCATAATTCAAGTTTACCTTCAACTCCCTCTCTAGTCTTATCAACAAGAAGAATATCATCAGCAAAAAGCATACACCAAGGTACATCCTCTTGCAAATGTCTAGTGAGAACATCCATGACTAAAGCAAAAATATATGGGCTTAAGGCTAATCCTTGATGTAACCCAACCGAAATAGGGAAATACTTGGTCAATCCATCTTGTGTTTGAACACAAGTAATAGCTCCTGCATACATATCTTTAATGATTTGAATATAAGCATTATTGACTCCTTTCTTTTCAAGAACTCTCCATAGCACTTCTCTTGGAACTTTATCATATGCTTTTTCTAAATCAATAAATATCAAATGTAGATCCTCCTTATTTTCTCTATATTTCTCCATCAAACCTCTTAATAAATGTATGGCTTCCATAGTCGACCTACCCGGCATGAATCCAAATTGATTATGAGAAACATTAGTATCACGCCGCAACCTATGCTCCATAACTCGCTCCCAAAGTTTTAAAGTATGACACATTAACTTAATACCTCTATAATTCGCACAATCTTGTGCATCACCTTTATTCTTAAAAATAGGAATTAACACGCTCATTCTCCACTCATCTGGCATCTTTTTAGTCTTCAAAATAGTATTAAAAAGTTTAGTAAGCCATGAAATTCCTTCATCTCCTTCCACACCTCTATTGGAATATCATCAGGTCCAACAGCTTTTCCACCATTCATTTTCTTTAAAGCCTCTCTAACTTCAGTTTTACTAATATGCCGATAAAAACAGACATCTTTATTTTCATTTAGGGTGCTAAGGTCATTATAGTCAATCTTATTTTCACAATCTTCATTAAAAAGTTTAGTAAAATATCTTATCCATCTTTGTTGAATATCATCTTCTAAGAAAAGTATTTTTTTATCTTCATCTTTAATACACTTCACTTGAACTAAATCCATACTACTCCTATCTCTTTGTTAGGCTAGCTTCTACATATATCTTTCTCCCTCTTTAGTATCTAATCTATTATATAATCGATGTTGGGTACATAAATTTTCACTCGGAATATCTTTATATTCTTTGCAATCTAAACGATTTAGTTTTCTAATAAGAAAATAGTCAATCTGTGTTGTACTATATCCATTTTTATAAGTGATGAGATGCTCATTTCTTTTCTTAAATAAGGTATTAGCAATTGAAAAAATCATAAGCTAATCCAATATGGTCTTGCCACCTTCATTCGTCATTCCAAATCCATGGCCACCATGAATGTTTTTAAAATCATCTACCTCTCTACCAACATGTCCATTTAAATCTCCTCCAATCAAAACTCTTTCTTCAAGAGGTATCTTTTGTATTAATTCTTCTAAGTCATTCCAAAAATTTAATTTAGAACTCATATCCAAACCTACTTGAGGAGCATAAACACTTATAATATTAACAATCTTATCATCAACAACAATCTTTAAAGCTATAATTCTATCTCCAATCCTATTAATTTTTATAACATTATCCTTTAAACTCTTATCTATAATAACACCTACACAATTTCTAGTACGACTCCTACCCGAATACCAAAGTTTAAATCCTAAACTATCAATTTCCTTAGCCTTCTCACCAACCCATTTAGTTTCCTGAATGCACAAAATATTTAACTTCCTATGAATCATAATATCTATTAATTCCATTAATTTTCCTGTAAGGGAACCTATATTCCAAGTTCCTATCCTAATTTTAGTTTCATGGACTAGCTTCTTTGCCCACATCCGTCCTTGATGAAAAAGAAAAAGAATAAAACCAAAACAATAAAGTGATGAAACTATATTTAATAATTAATAATGCTTATGAGATTAAGCGACCAACTAGAGTCTAAAAGATTGAAATAGTGTGAAACAAAAGAGACTTTGAATGTGAGGCATCAAACAACATTCTGGAGAGGAAGCTTGTAATCGAGAAGTTGCTAGCGCCAACAACAAGAATCAACTATAAATGTATGAGAAACTAGTGGAAGAAAGAGCGTGATGAGAAGAACCATTAAGAAACAAATAGCTCTAGCAGGTGGGAATGAAGAACCAATGAACAATGACTCGATGAATCTGACAAATAGCAAGAAGAAGTGAGTATTTGTGCTTAGTTATTGCGTTAGATGCTAAGCCAAATAATGATATTTGAACTAAGATTTCTTTTAATTCAAAGTCGAGTGCATAACTCGACTGTGTGACATAGAGCGATGCACTTTGTTATGTGGATATGCTTCATAGTAAAGTGATGTGTAGGATTAGCACATTGCTTTGCTTCACTCTTAAAATACACTTTTTAATAAAACTACTTCCAAAGTATACTTACGGTTGTTTGTTGTAATGTTAAATTTTACTTTAATATTTTTGTTGGAATGTTTGTTAAAGGGTACTTTCTTAACTTAACCAACTATTATGGCATTTAACCTTACCCAATATCTTTGAAAATTCTCCTTTCCCTTTAGTTTCTTTAAAGCATGCCATATTTATTTTCTTTTGTTTCCCTCCAAATCTATTTCGTATTCTTTCAAAGTCCCACAGTTCCATTAGCAATTTAATTGGGGGGTTTTGCTTAAATATATTCTTATATTCATTTGTTTTGCAATTACCATTACACATTTCTTGTCTAGGCTTATTCAGCTTTTACTTTTTTATTTTTTCATAATAGAAGTGTTATGTTTTAGTATACACTTTAGTCAATATGTAGATACTTTTAAATACAATTGGGGTTGATTGTGTCCCTTCACTGAAGTTAACATCCTAGCCGATTGAACTATTACAAGTGCAATGTTTGAGCTTCTTCATATATATTCTCATGAAGATTAAAGGTTGGTTATTTGCTACTTGTATATATTTTTCTTCATTTCATGATGAAGGAATGATATATGTGAATTTGACATGCATGGATATGACCAGTGGCGGAACTAGGATTTTTTATCTACGGGGGCACAAATTTATGCTTTTAAAAATACTCATGGTTTTTTATTTTTTTTTGTTATAGTTGTTAATTATAAGAAGATAAATTTTATGATAATGAAAAAAACTTGTTTTTATGCACATCTAAATTAATTTCAACACAAATTTATTTAGACTATATATTATCATACATTCGTAATTCGTACTCATCATATTTTAAGCTACTTGATTTAAATTTAAATATTATAATTCTCCTCTAATGTAATTTGTTGGCTTTAATTACATAAATCTCCTATAAACTTCAATTTTGAATTTTTTAAATAAGAAAAAAAATTGATGAAATTTTTAAATTTAAAAAAATACTAGTATTGTTAAGATGGAGATAGCACAGTAACATAGTAAAAATAATTTTAAGGTAGTCTAATAAAAGTTTAAAAATTAATAGTGAACTTCAAAATTAGAGAGAAATAAAGTGGAAAATAAATAAAAAAAATGTTTAAAATAGTGTCACCCTTCATGAGAGAGAGAGAGAGAGAGAGAGAGAGAGAGAGAGAGAGAGAGAGAGAGAGAGAGAGAGAGAGAGAGAGAGAGAGAGAGAGAGAGTGGAGGACGTTGCTAGATAAAAAAAATGGCAAAGGGAGAGAGAGAGAGAGAGAGAGAGAGAGAGAGAGAGAGAGAGAGAGAGAGACGGGGCACATACCGACTAAGGAAAAAAGAAAAAAAAAAGCTTTGTGTATGTGAAAACAGGGAAAAAATATATAAAAGGATTTTTTTTTTGAGGGGGGCACATCCCTCCCTAAATCTACCCATGGATATGACTCATTGCTATAAAGTACCTTAGTGTAGTGCAATGCAGAGAATATTGGACTTATTACATGTATCAATTGGTGTCAATGAGTCAAGGCGAGCTTGAGCCACCCTTTTCTTGAGCTTGATTAATTATTTGAGTTCAAGCTCAAACTCAAGCTTAATTGTACAAGTTTGAGGTGACTTATGAGCCAACTCATTTATTAGGACAAAAGAAGATAATTTTATTCAAGCAATAATTATAATAATATATTAAGAATAATGTGGAATTAAATTATCAATAATAAAAAATCATTTAAATAAGGAAGAGAGATGTAATCTTTTGATTTTTTTTAATAATTTTGTACTGACAATATGTTTTAGGTGTATTTTATTTTAATATATTTCAAACGAGCTAGCACACAAGTTGATATGTCAAGTTGGGGTTATAGTTCAAGCTTGGCTCATTAACTTGTTGAGCTTGGATCACAAGCCATTTGTCGAGCCGAGCCTAAGTTGGTTCACAAGCAAGCTTGACTTAATTATGGTCCCTAGAAGAGTATATAGTGTATATCTAAATATGATGGGCAAATTTGTTTATTTTGACTGTTGGGTATGCTATTGCTTATTCTGAAGCCCAGCAGTTGCAGAATAATTTTCTATGGTTTGAAATTTGTATTGTGGTATTTGAAAGTTGTTCGTATTAAACCTTTTGGAATTGAAAGTTGTTTGTGTTAAACCTTTTGGAAGATAATTCCAAAAAATAGAAATACAGTCTGGTGATGAGATTTTGTTTCCTAAACTCTATTGAATATCAACAATTCAACATGAATTTCCTTTTATATTACTATTTAAGGTAAGCCACCATGGTGAAATTGGAAGACACGCTGCTCTTAGGAAGCAGTGCTATAGCATCTCGGTTCGAGTCCGAGCGGCGGCATAAAGAATTATTCATATTAATAATAAAGAGAATATTTAAAATATTCTCTTTTAGATTATATTTAATCCCCTCCCCAATTTCAATTATTTCAAAGGGACTCTTCTTTATGATATTTGCAACCTTATAACATATATTAACTCATATTTCCTTTTCGATCATCTCAATTACGATTCTGATTCATTTGATGAACTTATTAGCCTATGAAATCGAAGGATTACATAATTCTTTAGAAAAAGGAATGATAGCTACTTTTTTCTCTATAATAAGGTTTTTAGTTATTCTTTGGATTTCTTTGGGACATTTTCCCTTAAGTAATTTATACGAATCTTTAATCCTCCTTTCATGGAGTTTATCCATTATTCATATGATTTTGTATCTTGGGAATCACAAAAATGATTTAAGCGCAATAACTGCATCAAGTGCCACTTTTACCCAAGGTTTCGCCACGTCAGGTCTTGCAACTAAAATGCATCAACCCGCAATATTAGTATGTGCTCTACAAACATATAATATTCTTTGATTTCTCATTTATGACCTCGTGGGTAGGGCTGCAAGCGAACCAAGCGTTCGACGAGCTACTCGATACTCGGTTCGATTAAAGCTCATTTGTGATCGTTTAACTAACTAAACAAACAAACTTGAAGAACATTTTAAATACTCGATCCTTAAATAAACAAGCTTGAACACTAATGTGTTTTGTTCATTTATGTTCACGAACAACATCATTTGAAGTTCGTGAACAAGCTCAATAAAAAGCTCGATAAAAGCTCGAATGGAGAGAAATGCAATAGGTAAGCTTCATTTAAGAATATATTCATATATATTAATCATATTTTCATTTTAAATAGATAATTGCTTTTATTATAAATTTAATTTTCTGAGCAAAAGATATTTCACATTTGTCTATGTTTGTTAGATTGTTTGTTTAAGATGTTCACGAACAAATTTAATGTTTGTTTCTTCAATAGATTGTTTGTTAAATATGTTCATGAACATAGCTCGTTAAGGCTTGTTTGCTTAAGCTCGATATGTATTAAACGAACCAAACATGAACCGAACATGAACCAAACATGAACACTCTTAAATTAAACAAACCAAACATGAACACAAACAATAAAGCTCGAATCAAACATGAACCGAACTTGAACAAGCTAATGATAAACGAACTCAAACATGAACACTCGCATACTCGGCTCGGCTTGGTTCGTTTGCAGCCCTACTCGTGGGCACATCTTCATTGTTTATGTTTTATTCTTTATCGCCTAAATTCATGAATATGTGCAAGATTATTAGAGGAATTGGTTCGCATGCACTTGGTATTTGATTTTTTTAATGTCATTAATCGTTTTTACCTGTCTATATTTTTTTTTACTGGGCATGATTCTTAACCTGTTTATCACAAGATCTAAGGCACTGCATGCCAACAAATCCTCGTATTATTGTGTTTCTAAATGAATCTGCTGGAATGCCTATTTTGTAAAAATTTTCATATGATTTCTTGTATAATATTTGCTATTTTTAATTATGCGGAGCTTGGGTTTACATCAGTATTTTTGGAGTTCACTAAAATATAATGTTACTATCCTGCTGATTCATGTTAATTGGCATCATGCAGGCTATAGTTACCAGCCATTTAGTAGTAAGAGGTTGTTATCGAAGCATCACACTCGTAGTTTATGGTAATACTGCAGAAGATTTGGGGCAGTTCAATATAGATTTTGATGTGGACAATTCTTTGGCTAGCTTAGTTTCCTCTCCTTTGGATGGAAAGCTTGAAGATCTGCCACCTGCTTTGTTTTCAGATAAGTGGACCATTGAGGAATTAGTATCTTCCACATTGTCGCTGTCACTTCCATTTTCAGATTTGGATATTTCGTCTGAAATGAGACAGTTCCTACATTTGGCTCTGAAGATCTGTCAACTCTCTGATGATGAGGCCATCATTCTTAAGATAATAAAAACCATTATAACCACTCTCCAATCACATGTTAATAATAATTATTGTGGCATTGTTGCCAGTGGAAATGAATTGAGGCTCCGTAATGCCACATGTGTCAGAGAAGACATGCAAAAAGTCCTTTCAGTTATTTCAGAGGCAACAAATGAGATGCTTGAAGTTTATCAGTTCCTCCAAAGCGCAGCACGGAATGAGAACCTATTGCTAGACACTGTTGACGCATCTTGTTCTGATTCAGTTACCTCTCAACTGGTGGTTGATATGCTGTATCAGCAATTCCCATTTTTGCAGAACTTCTCGTCTCTTGATATTCCACATATCTTCCAGGTAACATTAGATCTATCCATTTTATTCTCTCAAATTGACTTTTATGTATTATTAACAGCATGCCCGTGCATCATTAAACATGGAAAATGATAAAACTTCATTTGGTAGAACAAAAAGTCAACCCTTGGATTAAGCATGGCTCTTTTGGTTTGCTCGGCAAGTGAGAGCTGTTACCCTTTTGTCAATGGAGGTGGAATGGAACGAATTGTTACTTTACTGGGTGATGAGATGCAATGCTCTACAGCTTTTACACTACTTTTACTTGGTGTTATTGAGACTGCTACTCGACATGCGGTTGGGTGTGAAGCATTCTTGGGCTGGTGGCCTAGAAATGATGATAATGTGCCAGCTACTAAAAGTGAAGGTTACTGCAATTTGCTGAAATTGCTTCTTAGGAAACAGAGACATGATGTTGCTTATCTTGCCTCCCATGTTCTGCATCGATTGCGCATCTATGAATTAGCCTCAAGATATGAGGTTTGTGTTTGCTGATAAAATGCTGCAATATTTGTTCTCTTGTATGCACGGGATTTTATTTGGTTATGCATATGTGAAATAACACCAGTCAATTTTATTTTCTTGCAGTTTTTAGTGTTATCTATTGTGGAAAATCATTCTTTAGATTGTCCATCTAAAGCTGACACAGTAAATTCACTTTTGAGTGCTTCTTCCCAAATCAAACAAATTCTGGTTAGTTTCTTCCTCTGGTTTTTTTAACGGCTGATTTTGTATATATATATATATATATATATATATATATATATATATATATATATATATATATATATATATATATATTTATACGTATTTTAAACTCATTGTGGCAAAAAATGACTCAGAAATTGTTAAATTTATGTGGACCATTTGAGGATCCATCTCCTGCTGGCATCGCAAGAAGATCTTTAGGCACTGGTAAACCTGATGGGCCTTTGTCATACAAAGCAACATCCGGCTACATTGCCTTTTCTAAATATAGTTTCTTGACTTGGGATATTGACGTACATTTGCTGTCACTTCTAAAGGTTGGATTCATTTTACTTTATCTGGTGCTTCATTATGTTTTATTGGTATCTTCACTAGAGTGAATACGAACATTAAACATGTTTTGTGTGTTGCTTGCTAATGCCTCTTTTTGTTATGGGACATCTTAAAAACAATACTGAAGAGTGTTGTGAACTAATCCCTCCTTACCAATTCATCTGTTAACTAATCCCCTTTGTTCTTGGACATGTTAAAGACAATATTAGAGGACGTTTATATTTAACTACCATTATTGATCCTTCTTTCATTTTCATAAATTGCTCCTTTGAGATTTTTTATTTCAACAGTGTTATCTTTTCGGGTGGTGAATGGTTTTCTCATTTTGCTCTTGTTGACTTTTCTTTTTTATGGCCCTTTTGATGTGAAACGTACTTGATGGAGGAGTTACTTTAAGAAATTAAAGAGAGCAATTGTAACATAATAATCCCAAAATAAAATTATCATTGTCATGAAAGAGTGATCCTTAGAACTCTTAATTTTAACTTGCTTAGGCAAAGAAGAGCGTGGTCGGTTAACCAAACAATTTCAGAAAACACAAAGATCAATTGTAACACTACGACGGTAAACAAGAATCCGCAATTTAATAATAAAAACTTTCACCTTTGGAGCCCATACGCTCAACTAATCTAGGCTTTAGCGGAAGAAGCGTCTCCACCTTAGAATCGAGGTCGCTCCGAGGAAGAAGGAACCTTGGATCGTCGTTCTTGGATAGGTTGCCGGAGTATGGAATTCTGGACAGCGATTGGGGCCTCCCGGGTGAGGGTGTGGTGCAAGGAATCCTGCAGAATTGTTGGACAGCAACTACGACGTCATCTCGGACAATTATGCCGTGGGAGGAGAAACGGCCAAGAAGAGGTGGGTGGGAAGTTTCGGCCAAGGTGGAGAATGAAGAGGGCTGCAGGAATTTTCTGCAGGAATTGGTTGTGGGGGTTTATTTGGAGGGATTTAATTTGAAAATCAAATTAAATCCATAAGGGGAAAAGGCCGGTTAATAGAGAGGTTTTAGGGGCTGAAATTGTGGGATTAATGTGGTGATGAGGTGGCCATTAGAGAGGGAAGAAATGGGGTGAGGTGGCCGGCTACATGGGGAGAGAGAGGGCTTGGAGATTTTAAGTAGGTGGGGACCACTTAGTAAATAATCAAAATCTGATTGTAATTTCAGATTTTAATTGCCTCATGTAACTCCCTAATTTAAATAAAAATTAGGAGGGAATTTGAATTTCAAAAGGGTGTAACTCCCTTAATTAATTCCCCAAATTAATTGGCTCATTTAGTAAGGGAATTCAAATTTCAAATAGCTCCTAATATCAATAACTGCCTTGCCTTAAGATGGAATTTAATTAGGCAATTAATTGAAACGCCTGGAATGGGATTTCACGGGCTTGGGCACAGCAGGGAGCAGCCGGCGGTATTGGCTGCTGAAGTCAATTTCCCGTGAAGGGTTGAAGGGAGGGGCTGAAGCTCACGGCTGAACTAATAGCCGTGAGGTTGGGGAGCGGTAAAGGGGGGGGGGGTTGGGGCTTCACGGGTCAGGCATTGAACCTGGGTGGATTTCCAGCCGACAGGTGGTAGCTGGGTAGGAACAGTGGGCTGGAGCAGCTGGTTGGCGGTGGGCTTCAGCTGGTGGGGATGATTTGGCTTGCGTGAAATCCAAAACAGTGAAAGAAAAAAATTCAAACAGAGAAAATCTCTGCTGCTTTTGTGGATTCAAAACAGAGAAGAAACTCTGTTGCTTGCGTTAAACAGACTATAGATAAGGGAATTCTAGAACTCACAAAGAGATCTAGCTTCTCCTACGAACTCACTAAGAGATCGTGGAGGTTTGCACTCACAAAGAGAACACAAAGTAAATAATTTTCATTCATCAAAAACTAAATTATTACAAGAGAATGGCCATATAAATAGGCCTCCCAATGACAAAGAAAACGAAAGACTAAAATGCCCCTTGGGCTACAATAGCGACCAAATACCCATAAGGGCAAAAACGGAAAAGCATAAAATAAAAATAAACTACTACATAAAATAATGAAAATACAACTCATGCTCGTAACCATCGATCTCCGGCGTCGAAAATGCTGACGATGTCCTCATCACCTTTTGTCTATGTACTTAAGATGTTAGTTTGATATTCTTTAAATTTGTTCTTATTTGATGGGTGTTCAAAAGTTAAAATATATATTTTGGATAGTTATACTTCTATTTTCTTTAGATATTAGTTTGTTATTCTTTAAATTTATTCTATAATTTTAAATATGTCAAATTGGTATCTATCTTTTATGGATGCTCCATGTGAACAGGAAAGAGGATTTTTTCCTTTGTCAGCAGCTTTATTGTCCTTTCCATCACTGCATTCAGCTACTGGAATTGTAGCTGAAATCTTTATGGAAATTGCCGTCTTATTTCAGTCACTGCTTCTGGCTCTTCTGTTTTGCCGTTCAGGTTTTTCATTTGACCTTGCTAGTGTTTGCTCATAGAACATAAAATCTCTTGAGGGAGGGTTTATGCGGATAACATATGTATTCTGAGACTTTTCTTATTTTCCTTTATTCTCCAGGCTTGACATTTTTGCTACTTGAGCCAGAAATAACTTCTACCATTGTTCTTTCTCTTCAATGTTTTGAAAACAACAACAAATCAGAATGCTCAACTCTCCGTCAAGCAGCTTTTCAGATGTCAAAGGGATTCTTTTGTCATCCCCAAGAAATTGCAATGATTATGGAGATCCATCTTAGAGTGGTTAGTTTATTGCTTTTATGTTTTTGTATGTAAGCATTATTCGTTAAATTTGTGTTATCATATTTACTTTACTTCCAAGGTCAATCGATTGCAATGATTTGGGTTTGGAAAGGTGGAACTTATATTTTGTGAGGAGCTTGAGTCCTATATTATTGGCAAAAGAGCCGTAGTACTGTAATATTATGATAGAGTGGTGAATTGAGATTGAGTCACGTTAATAACCTTTGAAAATATAGGGGCAAGCTTGCGCACGTCATTCCCTCTCTCATTAATGGGTTTTCGCTGCACTAGATATGCCCTTTTATTTTTTGAACTGAAATGGAACCATCCTGTATAATGTGTTTCAGCATTTTTTTTTGCCTGCATTATTGAAGGCCTGTGGAATTGATTGCACTCTATTCAATTAGTTTATATTAGAAAGCATTTCTTATTAGATGGATAAATTAATACGTTGTCCCCAGGCCTTGTGCTAAGAAATTGTGGAATTATCCTTTCTTTTTTGTTTAGCATTGTAGTTCACTTCTCTCGAAGTAGATGCCTCTTAAGCGATGTTCATGAAGGGCTGTTATCTGTTTTTGATTGTTGAATATTATGTAGGATATATAAATAGGATGGCCTGGTTGGTGAGAGAAAGGCTATGACGCATGAATGGCATTTTTGCACATCTCATTGCAACCAAGTTTCACTAAAATAGAGAAAATAATCAAATTAGTCCCCAAACTATTTGAGTTGATTATCTTGGCCCCAGATTTTTCTATTCTCCAATATTGTTCCTCAATTTATCCAAACTTTCACTTCTTCAGTCCGGTTAGATCTACTATGGAAGCTATGCATTTATTGATAGGTTTGATGTAGAAGTATAGAGAGAATAAGGAGGATGTACATATTATATTTGTTGATTTAGAGAAAGCATATGATAAAGTTTCAAGAGAAGTCCTATGGAGAGTTCTAGAAAAGAAGGGGGATAATAATACTTATATTCAAGTCATTAAGGATATGTATGCAGGAGCTATTCCTTGTGTTCAAATAGAAGGTGGTTTGACCCGTATTTTCCTATTTCAGTTGGATTACATCAAGGATCAACCTTAAGCCCATATATTTTTTGCTTTAGTCATGGATGTTCTCGCTAGGCATTTGCAAGAGGTTGTTCCATGGTGTATGCTTTTTGTTGATAATATTCTTCTTTTTTATAAGACTAGAGAGGGAGTTGAAGGTAAACTTGAATTATGGAGGTCAACCTTAGAGTCTACTAGCTTTTGTTTGAGTAGATCTAAAATTGAATATATGGACTGTAATTTTAGTAATAATAGATTTAGTGGGGGGGGGGGATTGTGACTTTGGGTGATCAAGTCGTTAATAAGAGTACAAGTTTTAGATATATTGGGTCTATTGTTTGGAGTGATGGTGAAATAGATGGGGATATTATTAGTAGAATTCAAGTTGGTTGATTAAGTGTAGGAATGCATCGTTCTTGTTGTGTGATAGAAAAGTACCCCTCATACTTAAAAGGAAAATTCTATAATATGGTGGTTAAAGCTGCAATGCTTTATGAAGCAAAACGTTGGCCGTTAAAAGAGAAGTATAATATGAAGTGTTGTAGAGATTAGGATTCTTAGGTGGATGAGTGGCTTTACTCTTAGAGATAGGATACGAAATAAGTATATATGTGAAAAGGTTGAATAGCTTCAGTGGAAGATAAGATTAGAGAGAGTCGCCTTAGATGGTTTGGTCACAAAAAATGTGGCCGTCCAATAACCCGATTAGGAAAGTAGATGTATTATATTTGACTTATGTTAAGAAAGGTTGAGGTAGACTTAAAAAGACTTGGTTAGAAAATATTAGAAATGATTTAAATGAGAATTTGACTCTTAAGATGAGAAAATTATTAGGTGCGGACACTGGATGTAGAGGTACGTTTAGACTCCAATAAAATGTTGATAAGTGGAGAGGACATGTGGATATTCAATTGGATTTATTTTTTACTTTATATATTTAATGTGTCCGTGGAAATTTAAGTCAAGCGTGCCAAAAGCGTAGCTAAAGCGCAGATAAAGTGCAGGTAAAGCGTAGATAAAATGCAGTCAAAGAGCAGTAAAAAAAGCACAACAAAAGAGTAGCCAGAACGCAACAAAAGTACAACTAAAGCGTAGGTAAAGCACAATCAAAGCACAGTAAAAAAACGCAACAAAAGACCAGTCAAAACGCAGGTAAAACGCACAAAAAGTGCAACCAAAGTGCAGTCCACATGTCAAATTTTAAGTGGATGTCCGGGCGCATCTCTACGTCCGGTCTCCGCTAATAATTTTCCCTTAACATGACACAATGGAGAAAAATAATTCATATATCCGACCCCACATAGGAATAAAAGCTTGTTGTTGTTGTTGTTGTTTGACTTCTTCAGTCCTTCAACATGACTGTAATGGTCCATCAACTTTGCTCTTGATAAGATAAGGGACCAAATTGAATAATAGGAAATATTCGAGATCAAAATGAACATATTCTAAATAAGATAAGGGACTGTAATGGTCCCCCCCCCCCCTTTGATCATTTCTCCATTGAAATATAAATATATTTCTCTGAGGACATAAGGCTTACTGATATGACATCATTTTATATGAAGTAATAAGTGATTTCATGTTATGTTAGATTTGTGTATCTTGTGATATTATTAGAATATGAAGTGATGAATATGTTTAATGGATTTTATTTTCCTTCGTAGTATTGTACAAAATAACTGGGATATAAATGAAAAAAATATTTGAAGTGTTAAATATGGTATCAGTAGTAGGTAAAGTGACTTAAAATCAATTTAAATATGATACCATTTAAATTGAAGAAGTGCCCAGTGTTATGCAATAAGAGAGTAATAATGGTAAATGTAAATTTCTTATGATTGCTATTCAACTGATTGTGCTATGTGGATATGAGTGTTAACAAGAAAATAATCAATTTTAGTTGAGTTGATGTGTCAGAAATAAGAATGTTAAGATTTTTATGTGCTAAAACAATAATGGATTGTATAGGAAGGTTATACTAGAAGGGCATGAGGAGTAGCATCTATTGTAGGTAAAATAACTTTAAATGGACTTCGGTGATTTTGGCACATACAATGAAAGGAAGAGAGTGCACTAAGAAGATGAGTAGATTGAATTAATGTACAAAGATTATGAAGGTAAACAGTAAAATAAGGTAATTTTGACATATGTACAAAAAAAGCACTTTCAATGTAAAGTTACAATCTTATGTAGCTCTCAACAAGAATGAGCCGAGGTGGATTATAAAATTTGCCCCAAAAACTTGCAATATCACCAGTAATGATGATGATGACAGCCACTTTAAGGTCTTGAGTTGAACATTCAGCAGAATTTGTTCTCTGTCAGTCAATTATATTTGCCTGCTGTTTGCTTTTGTAGTGGCAATAAAGTTTTTTTAGTATTTCTAGAAAATAGAAAGTTTCTTCTTTTTGGTCGTTAGTCCTAATTGTATGCTTAAACATACTTTGATTGTTCATGGCAATACATCATTTCTTCTTTGTTCTTTCTTTTCTTTTTTGCTGATTGTTCTTTTTATTTTTTGTGATGGGGGTTAAAAATTACTTAACATCATGAAAAGATTAAGTTACATATTAGAGAGAGATTTTACCTCATTAATGGATTAACTAGTGCCAGCTAGAACGGTGCTTGGGGCTATATATATATATATATATATATATATATATATATATATATATATATATATATATATATATGCACGTGCTTGCTCGGGTGTGTGTATTATATTGTTGATGCTAATCTTTTCAAATTTTTATGAATTGAATTACGCAAGTCGATGTTTGGGAATTAATTGGTTTGTTTTCCAACTATTAATGTACTATCATAGATGTAATATGATATACTACATTTCCCCAAGTATTTTTTTAGCATAGTTTTATAAGTATGCTATAAGTTGACTTTTTTTTTTTTCTGGTCCTTTTGCTGCTTATTAGGGCAAGTCTATTGACCGGTTACTTGCTACAAACCCTTGTTCTGATGAATTTCTTTGGGTTCTTTGGGATCTCTGCGCTATCTCCAGGTAGATTATGCTTCTAGTAGCCCAGGTTTTGAGTTTGATTTTCGGAGATTTTTATTATATACATTTTTTTGTAGGTCTGAATGTGGCCGTCAAGCAATTTTATCCCTTGGTTATTTTCCTGAGGTAGTGTTGCTGGTCGCTTTTTTTTTAAAGTGTGTTGCTGATCTCTTTTCAAATCCATCTTGATTCTTCTAAACTTATATTTGTAACTTAATTTGTACTAATGAGTGGAATCTGTGATACACTTTGTTAGCATTGTATTTGTCTTTTGACCTAGTCTCTGCTGTGTAGGCAATATCAGTTTTGTTGGATGCATTTCATTCTTTCAAGGATCCTGAGTCAATATCTGGCAGCAATGGTAATATTTTATCTATTTTATTTGGATCTTTTGCTAGTTTTAAAAATGAGCTGCTTGATGTTGACCATTGTTTTTTTGAAATATTTTTTTTATGTAGCCTGTTCTCTTTATTCAGTGTTCTTGTTTTGGTGTGATATTGAACCTTTGGTTTTCAGGAACTTCTCAGCTGGGTCTTGCCACTTTCCATTCAGCGGCCGAAATTTTTGAAATATTGGTTTCTGATTCTACATCATCAGCACTCAGAACTTGGATTGGACAAGCTATGGAGCTTCATAAGGCATTGCACTTGTCTTCCCCAGGGTCCCACAGAAAGGATGCTCCTGCAAGGCTGCTGGAATGGATTGATGCCGGTGTTGTTTATCAAAAAAATGGAGCTATTGGACTTCTTAGATATGCTGCTGTTTTAGCTTCTGGAGGGGATGCTCATCTGAGTTCTACAACTGTATTGGTGTCAGATTCCATTGATGTTGAGAATGTTGTGGGAGACACATCAGATGCTTCAGATTCTCAGATGTTAGATATTCTTCTAGGGAAGCTTGTTAATGATAAGTTTTTTGATGGTATTACCCTACGGAATACTTCTATCGTGCAACTGACGACAGCCATTCGGATTTTGTCTTTTATTTCAGAGAATTCGGTATGCCCTTTCTTTTTATTTTAGCAGTCTTTGAGAACATCGGTTTTGGAATTATTGTTTTTTCTTTAATTTTTAATTATGGACTGACTGATCTTCACTGTTTCTTTATTCATTTCGGTTGAAGGATGTGGCAGCAGCCCTTTTTGAAGAAGGTGCTGTGACATTACTATATGTGGTTTTAGCGAACTGTAAATGTATGGTCGAGAACTCATCAAATACATATGGTGAGCTCTGTGAATTATCTTTTTATTCAAGTTGTGCTGCACAGTACTGCTTATTGCTTATATTCGTTTATTATATTTTTCCTTTTAATTGTTCAAGCCATTCTTTGCTGGAGAATTCCCACTTTTGACCTTTTAAGATAATTATATTTAAATGTTTTAGTGCTGTTTTTTTTTTTCCTACCTGATGTAGGATTAAATGCTTTTAAATGGATGAAATAAGAATGTTGCACGATTCCTTGTTTAGAACAATAAAGATGAAACCATTAGCAATTAAAATGATAAAATAAAATAAGAGAAGGGTGCCTACGCTTAGGCCAAGCCATTTGCTAAACACTTGGAAAATCAAAGTAACTTAGAAACTCAACAACATGCTAAGTAAGTAGGCTTCATAACATCCCTAATCTAACAATAAGATTAGAAGTAAATAAAGTGAACTCAATCCCTAAGTTTACTAAGCTCGGCAGAGTTTGATGAGCAAGATCTTCATGAATCTATCAAATCACAAGAACAAGTTAGACAATGAAAATACAAGAAAATGGAGATTGGCAAACCCTTATCACGGTTGAGATTCAATTCTCCACTAAACGGGGCCAAGTTATTCTTCAATGGCCTCGACAAGGGTGTCCAGAATGTGCTCTACGTACTCTTCGACGGTGTTGTCGATGTGAGGGTTGACGTAGAAAAAGGTCAAGTGAAGGATGCAATCAAACCCTTGTTCGTCGTAGGCGAGACCATATTCAAGATCCGGATTGGCCATGCATGGCCTTTGGAGGATGAGATGTTGAAGACGATCGTTGATGGAAAAGAGAAAGAAAGTAAAACCACAAACCCGACTCGTCTAGGTTGTTGGGTGATGCGCAATTCTCCCTCTCCAAGGGATCTCACTCCAATCTCTCAAGCTCTCATAAGAACTCAAACAAAGAGAATTAATTTATCAATCAATCATTCATTAGTTTTAGAAGAAAAACATGAGGGCTATAAATAGCCACGTACAAAGACTCAAGAAATAAAAGGACAACAATGCCCCTAGGACTTACATACAACCTCTCTTAAGAAAAGGGTAAAACGGGAAAACAAATACACATAAATAATAAAAACTACATAACATAATAAAAGAAAACAAATACTTGAAATGACTCAAAAATACATAGACTCGATCGTGGTCGTAGATCGACGGCCACGCCTCTGATATACTTTTCATGCTCTGATGTCCCCATCACTACCTTTTGTCATCATTTACAACAGCTAACTTCCAATCTATGGCTATTCAAACTTTTTGTTGAAGTACTTAAAAGTATTTAGGAGAGTACGATATATAGAGAGTCTAAGACTATCATTAACTCAACAACAACAACAACATTAAGTCTTTATTCCAATATGTAGGGTCACCACATGAATCATTTTTCTCCATTGTGTCCTAGTAGAGACAAATCCTCATTTAAATCTTATAAGAAAATGTCTTTTATGATACTTTCTAACCAAGACTTTTATGTCTACCTCTACGCAAGGTTTTAAAAGGCAAAATCGGGAATCAATACATTTTGTCTAAGCGAGGTGAGGCATAAGCCTCGAGGCGGATCGAGGCGGATCGAGGCGTAAGCCTCAAAACGAAAAAAATAAAGTACTTTAAAAATTATAAATAATTAAAAAATTATGAAATATTAAGTAAATTATGAACATGATAATTTTTTTGAAAATAATATTACTGGAGCACAAGATTCAAAATAAATACTCACTTAAAAATAAAGTACACCCTTAGAATCAAGACTCAATGCAGTCTCATCATCACTTTGATTGTCTTCAGAAGAATCTTCATTTATATCAAAATCATCCTCAAAATCTTCATCATCTATAATATTTTTTTGCTTTATCACATATATAAGTTAACATATCATTCGTTCTAAAATGAAATAATAAATTAGTAACATAAAAAATAAGTAATAATTCATTATATTTAAGATATTTTTGAATTTTTTTAAGCTCCAATCTCATTTTTCTCTTTCTTTTATATACTTGGGAAGTGGAAGATAACTCCAATTTAATAGACATTTTGATATCTACAGTAATTACTTCATTTTTCTCATTGACATGAGTTTCTCCATCAGCTTCAACTTCAACTTTAGGAAAATCTGTACTCTTAGGAGTAACTTATTCATCATCAGATTATAAATCATCAACAAGTAAAAGATATAATTCATTATCACTATTTCTTTGATTATGGAATTTGAGATAACTATCCTTCAATTTTTTGTTAAACATAACACATACTAATTTGTTCATTCGTGTTGCAGCCAATCAATTTTTTCTCTTTGTATGAATTGATTGAAGTTGCTCAATCACGTCGCATGTAGTAGCAAAACATGTTAGGTTAAGAACTTTAACTGCAAATGTTTTTAATTTAAGAACATCATATCCAAATTGAGCCCACCAACTTTCTACATAAAAATGAAAATATATATTATGAATATAGATGGAAGTAGGAAACTTTGACATAAATATTAAATTTTAAAATTATAAATATACAAACTATAAACATACAGGGAGATTGTGTTTTTAGCATGCTTGTGATGCTCTAAATTCAAATATTCCCTTCTTCAAACGAAAATACCCAAGTTGATCATTCACTTTGAGTTGTCCCCTTTAGAAACAAGTATGTCCATGCATACATATAAATCAGTTTTTATCTCTTTATCAACATGAAAGTTTTTATCATAATGAGTTGAGAATTTAAATAGTACGCAACAACATATAAGGGTTGGTGTAATTGGCGATCCCACTTTTCAACTATAATTTCTCATATTTCTTTGTAGGCACCTTTTTGACCACCCAAATCTTTTGCTATATATTTATTAGCCTTATTCATTGCTTTATAAATAAATCTCATAACTGTGGCCCTCTCACTATCAATCATTCTAAGCACCTTAAATAAAAATTTTGTTGTCTTCAAAGCATAATTTATACTACATCAAAATAAATCATCTTTCATAGCAATTTTCTGAACCTATTTCCTTCCTGTTTTTTGTCCCATGAACTTTTGTCCCTTTTTTTTCAGAAGCAAACATAGCTTCCAAAGGCTGCCTTAACGCCTTAAATCTTTGTAGTGTTAAATATGCAATTGCAAATTTAGTAACAACAAGTCAAATAATTTTTTTTTCAGTAAATTTCATCATCAAACGGAGTACCCAAGAGTGATTGCAAATGAACTTATTAATGAATTTGGCATTCAGTAGGACTGATTTATGTTGAGGCAACTGTCCCAACCTCTCAAGAATTAAATCAATGTAATGTGCAGCATTTGGAGTCCAGTAAAAATGCTTCCTCTTCTCTATTAACAATCTTCCAGCAGCTTTGTATGCACTTGCATTATCAGTAACAACTTGTACCACTAATACCCTTTTACTTCCTCCACAACATCATCCAACATTTCAAATAATAATTGTACATCTTTTACAAAATTTGAAGCATCAATTGATTTCAAACAAACCGTTTCATATGGATTGTTGATCAAGAAGTTAATGATAATCCTCTATCGAATATCTGACCAACCATATGATATTTTGGTAACTCCTATTTCAACCTAAGTCTTCTTAACTTCATCCACCATCTTGTTGTTGTCCTGACCTCCTCATCAAACATTCATATCCTCAACTCATATATATGATTGGAAGTTGTAGTCCTCGTCCATAACTCCCAACTGATCGAAGCATATTGATCTATGACAAACTTCTAGCAACATTGAATGATATGCCTTTTTCATAAAGAGCCTGAAAATATTTAAACATACTTTGTTCCTGAGTTTCTTCATAGCAGTAGGAGTATTTTGAGTGTATATTCTCCTCATCATTAACATTAACCATTAATCTATCCATTGGCCTCTGAGTGCCTTTATTAGAAGAAATTAACTGGCTCTCACTATTAGATCTTTCTTGTTGGGAATCATAATAAGAAGAATTTTCAATCATCTCTTCCATATTTTTTTATGTTACTTCTTTGGATGGGGCAAACTTATGTAAATAATTCTTACATTCTTTTTTCACTTCTTGAAGTACATTTGCACACGGTCCAACATTGACATGGGTGCAAGCTAGGCGATCCCTCAGCCTCTTGACACCACCAGTAATATGCTTCTCGCAAAAATTACATTTTATATAAACATATTCCTTCTTTGTACCTTCACCTGACACTTCAACTTGAGTACCATATTTCGATTCAGGATCTTTCCTTCTTGAGCCACATGTCATTCTAATAATGCAAACAAGACAATCAACAATAAATAGAAATGCAATTTGAACATGTAAATAAAGAATCTTGCCACCTACTAGCATTAGGCAAAGGTCATATATATTAGTAATCCCGTATTCTTTCAGTAATACATAAACAATCTAATTTTTGTAAGAAGCACTTCTTAATTATCATTTTTTTTTGTAAGACTCAAAGAAGGTCAGAGAGGGTGAATGGCTAAAGCAAGATCGAAGAATTTGAGGTCTACGGACTGGGTGAATGGCTAAAGCAAGATGAAGTGAAAGGCTATTATGGCATCAAGTAATGCTAAAGATGTAAAGCATTGTCCTGATGAATTGTGATCTCATTGAGACAGTGATAAAAAAAAAAACAAAAGTCTACTAGGTATGCAAATAATCACTTTCTTTCAAAATAACTTAAACAAATACAACAATAAAAACATGACAAAACACCACTTATAATAAAAAAATAATAACAAACAATTTAAACATGGCACAACGACACCTTGCAACTATGTAGATTGAGAAGAAAGATACAATGGGGTGTAAATTTGTGGAGAGAAGAAATAGATAGAAGTCCAAGACGAGTTATAAGAGGAGAAAGGGATAGAAGACTAGCTCTCGCAACCTGAAACTGCCCTCCATGGCGAATCTGAGTCTTCCGCATCGAGCAATCTGACGAGTGGAGGAATGGCATCGAGCATGGTGAGCTTCTGGGTTATCCTTCGCTAATTGTCACACCTTCGCCGTTGCACCCGCTTTCCAGCGATCGAAACCTTCCCCAGTTTCGGTTTAAGTTGCTCAAATAGCTTCTCCAATCGCCGCTCATCCAGCAGTGGCGGAATGCTTCGCAGTGGTTTTGCCCTCTTTTTTTGCTTGTGGTTTGTTGTGTCGTAGAGCACGACATCTAGAAGCCTTTGTCGAATTACAGTGGCCACATCATTGGCTCCGTTGCTCCTAGCTACCCCGCACCCGTCTTGCGAGATGAGACTACCCAAGTGTAACTAGCGTTCTCACTCGAATGACTCAACTCGGTAAAATCCGGGTTGCCCTGTCGCAAACCGGTAACGGGATGGGCCGGGTCTAAACTTTCGTCCCGTTTACAAAACCTGGTCGGGTTAGGGTTAATCCGTTTGAACCCGGCTCAATTCCGGGTTCAGCCCTAGACCCTATTTTGACACCCCTAGCCTCATGGTGAGGCTTCCATTGAGGTGTGCACCTTAAAAGTTGAGTTCATGGTTGTCAGACAATGCATTCATTATTGTCTTAGGGGTGGGAAGGGAGTATTTGAGGGTCTGAGTAATTTATCAAAATTAGATGAAGCATGATATATAACCAACGATGAAGATTGTTTTAAGAATAAGTGCTTTAAATGGAAATTATAATTATTAAAGTTGTTGGTTTTTATAGTGCATTTATATTTGTTGGTGTTGTTAGCCAGCCGGTCAGTATATCCCACCAGGTTTTTAATTTTTACTTGCACTCATTGGACATTCCTTGCATGGTGATAACATATTAGGATCCAAATTAGATGTAATATTCTTGGTAAGAACCCAAACATATCTTGTTTCAATCACCCATTCTCATTCTTTGTGTTAATCATTCTCTCCCAACATTTCCATTTTGCTGCGTGTGTAGGCAGACACTGTTTTTTGTAGTAATCGCAAGTGTTTGTTCTTTTTTTCTGGATATGCATTCTGGTGCTGATGTGCCCGTGGTTTTAAAAGGTGATTATATTTCCTAGGGGTGTCAGATGCTATATTTTTGGTTTTCTTGTGTGTTTACTTGTGTCTTGCTTCAGTAGCTATGCGTCAGAGATGGACTGGAGAAGGAGCAGGTTATGTTTATCATGGTTATAAGTCGTTCAAAAGGTATTAGCTAACTTAAAGCAACGCAAAACCTTGTAATAGTTATTAATAAAAATAACATTCTAGTAAACCTCAAAACAAGTAGTCGTGAGAAGGCTTATGCTGAGGATGATGGTGAGGTAGGTTCCAACCATGCAAAAAGACTCAAGGTAATGCTTATGATCTTGTGGGAGATTTGCTTTGGACGCTTTTAAAAAGATTATGTTTCTTAGTCACACGAGCAACCCAACCTAACTTTAGTTGTGTTCGTTATTTGAGTCCGATTAAGGTAATCATATTATCTTTTTTTTTTTAATTTTCTTTGCATTATTAATGATTTGTAATTAATAGTTGTGTAACTATATAAAGTTCTTCGCAGTATGGTTTCACCAAGGATCTATATTAAGCTTTTGTCTTTTTCTTTTAATAGAGCTATGTCTTTTTCTTTTAATATATTTATGAAAAATGATGATGCTTTATTTATTTTTGGTTAAGTTGTCATAACTAAATAAATTAAATGCTGGTATAATAAATAAATAAATATGAATTAGTGATTTACCAAGATTTATAGATCGTTATATCTAAATATAATATAGGTTTAGGTGAATTAGATTCATCTGGGTGCTGAATCTTGGGAGGGCATTTGGATGTTTTGTGATAAGAGTATCATGATGGTTGATGTGAAATGATTCAAATTGTAACTGTGGTGGCTATGTTTCTGAGTCTAAGTATACTGCCAATGAAGAGAAATGTGGTAGTTGGTGACTTGGTGTAGCGAAATGTGGAATATTGTGGTAAAGCTACACAAAGTCAAATGTCAAATGCTGGAGTAGTAACATCTATTAGTATTGGGCAATATAAATTTTGATTGGGATGGTTTGATAACGCACAACTGGCAACTGAAAAAGCACAATTACTAGAATTAGTGTGCAGAAGCTTGGAAGAAAAATGATTAAATCAAAGCTATTTCTGTTTTTCCTGTCGGTAGACTTAGTTGAGAAATGACGCCATATTGCAGTGTTAAAAGAAGCAAGCGTAAATGACCATATCTCAGGCCTGAATAACTGCAATTACGCTGAAGATTTTTGTTCATTTTAAGCTCCAAAAGGAATCACTTTAGTTTTGAACTGATGTGCATGTTAATTTTTTATGTTTGTCCGAATAGCCTTTATAAAAAGGTGTTCTATTATAGACCCTTTTAACCTTTTCCCCCCTCTCCTTTCTCATTTTTGAGATTCAGATTATCTCGTTGATGGAGCAGAATGCAATTCGACCTCTGAATTGCTTTTGGAACGAAGTTATGAGCAGAGCCTAGTTGATCTTATGATTCCATCGCTTATTTCACTGATTAACATTTTGAAGAAATTACGAGTAAGTTATGCTAATGTTTTCTAATTTTGAATATGCAATTTCATTGAAGTCATATGGAGTGCCATAAACTTTTTTATGTTGGCCTTACCTTTTATTAAGAATTTAATCTTCATGTATGTGAATGTACACAAGATTGCCTGACTAAGATTTTGAGTGCATTTCCATTTCTCGTCCAAGCATTTTATGATCCATTTCTCTACAGATCTCGACTAAAAAAAATTCCTATGTTCATTTATGTTGAAGGGCTTAATTCCTAAAATGATCCCCCGACTATTTGTATGCTGTCAATTTAGTCTTAGATTATTACATTTCTTCAATTTAGTCCCTCGACTATATATATATATATATATATATATATATATATATATATATATATATATATATATATATATATATATATATATATATATATATATATATATATATATATATATATATATATATAATTGATGAAAAATGGTACCTTATGGATTAATTTTGTATCGTAATTTCTATATAAGAGGTCATTTTGGATCAATTTTATTTAATCATGGGACTAATTTAGACAAATGTTATACTCATGGATTAAATTTGTCACACAAATAATTGGGGAAATATTTTGGGATTTAATCTATTTTGAAGTGCAGAGCCAACATAGGATGCATGGTCAACATAATTTGAACTATTGCCTTGTTGAGAGCCAAAAAATATTTAATTATAGATAAAGGCACTAGAAATGCTAAAACCAATAAAAGTGAATAAAAAATCAAATTTATTTTGAGAGCTCTTTTGCGTAAAGTTAATATGATGGTGCGAAGTGTATGTTAATACTTGAGCCGCTATTTATTTTTTTTGTCATTGAACTTCTTTTGTTTTTTATGAGCATTTGTGTGAAAGAGCTGCCATTGTCAATTTTTGAAGATACTTGCTTTTTTATTTGGAACCCTTGCCTCAAGTATTTAGATATATTAATAATTTTCATCAAAATTGACGCAATCAACTTTGTAGTATATCTAATGTTTTGAGGAGTTCAGTTGTTTGACAAAAGTTAAATTTTGACTATTATTATATTAGTTTATGGTGAATATTCTCATATTTCTCATGTTTGAATGATGCTATGAAAGCTTTTAAGTCTTTCTTTCATCTCTTCTCTTGGAAAATCAATAACAGAACTCAAATCAAACGTTGGAAAAATGTTTGGATCCACAATTTACCTTTAGCAAAGCTTCAACCTAATATTCTTTAGATGGCTTAGTATGTCAATTGTTTGGTGAAACTTCTTTTCTTGCCTTTTTTTGGGTAGCATCTTCACTGGAAAGGGATATTTAATTTCATCTGATTAATAACATTTCTAATATCTCCTGTGAGTTTAACTAAATTAGCTTGTTGAATTCTAGCATCGTCTCTTCTGGTTGCTCTCTCAAAGGTTTCTTAATCAAATCTTTGTATATTTTTTTTGTTAATGCATGGTGATATGTCACCATGCATTAACACTGCCATTGCCAGGTCCTAAGTCCTGGATGAGAAAAGTGGAGGGTTGCGTTAGGTAGTCGACAGCCAGCGTAAAACTTGTCGAACAATAATGACATGAATCCTTTAAGAAATTGTGTTAATGCTAGGGCGTCCCCTGGAAGCGACGCGCTGTATGGCCTGAATACAGTGACAAATGTGCAAGGGCCGCTGCACCGGCGCCCGGGTGCAGTGTTAAATAGGCAAGGGTTCCCACATCAAGGACGGATGTGGGCAAAGAAGCTAGTCCATGAAACTAAAATTAGGATAGGAACTTGGAATATAGGTTCCCTTACAAGAAAATTAATGGAATTAATAGATATTAAGATTCATAGGAAGTTAAATATTTTGTGCATTCAGGAAACTAAATGGGTTGGTGAGAAGGCTAAGGAAATTGATAGTTTAGGATTTAAACTTTAGTATTCGGGTAGGAGTCGTACTAGAAATGGTGTAGGTGTTATTATAGATAAGAGTTTAAAGGATAATATTATAAAAATTAATAGGATTGGAGATAGAATTATAGCTTTAAAGATTGTTGTTGATGATAAGATTGTTAATATTATAAGTGCTTATGCTCCTCAAGTAGGTTTAGATATGAGTTCTAAATTAAATTTTTGGAATGACTTAGAAGAATTAATACAAAAGATACCTCTTGAAGAAAGAGTTTTTATTGGAGGAGATTTAAATGGACATGTTGGTAGAGAGGTAGATGATTTTAAAAGCATTCATGGTGGCCATGGATTTGGAACGACGAATGAAGGTGGCAAGACCATATTGGATTTTTGTTTAGCTTATGATTTTTCAATTGCTAATACCTTATTTAAGAAAAGAAATGAGCATCTCATCACTTATAAAAATGAATATAGTACAACACAGATTGACTATTTTCTTATTAGAAAACTAAATCGTTTAGATTGCAAAGATTGTAAAGTTATTCCGAGTGAAAATTTATGTACCTAACATCGATTATTAGTTTTGGACTTTAAGATAAATGGACATAAAATAAAAAATAAAGTAAAACAATTTTCTAGGATTAGATGGGGGCATTTAAAGAATATTAACAAAAATATTTTTGGAAATAAGATTTTAGATCTTAAGATTTTGTCTATGCATGAGGATGCTAATATTATGTGGAAAAAAGTGACTAGTGATATTAAGAATATTGCAAAAGATATCCTTGGAGTATCAAAGGGAAAAGCTCCTAATAGTAAAAGTAGTTGGTGGTGGAATCCAAATGTATAAGAAAAAATTAAAAAAATAAGAAGGTTTGTTATAAAAATTGGTTTAATTTTAAAAATTCTGATAATTGGGAAATATATAAAGTGTCTCGTAAGGATGCTAAGAAAGTAATATGCGATGCAAAGACATTAGCTTTTAGTGATTTATATAATAGATTAGATACTAAAGAGGGAGAAAGATATATGTAGAAGCTAGCCTAACAAAGAGATAGGAGTAGTATGGATTTAGTTCAAGTGAAGTGTATTAAAGATGAAGATAAAAAAATACTTTTCTTAGAAGATGATATTCAACAAAGATGGATAAGATATTTTACTAAACTTTTTAATGAAGATTGTGAAAATAAGATTGACTATAATGACCTTAGCACCCTAAATGAAAATAAAGATGTCTGTTTTTATCGGCATATTAGTAAAACTGAAGTTAGAGAGGCTTTAAAGAAAATGAATGGTGGAAAAGCTGTTGGACCTGATGATATTCCAATAGAGGTGTGGAAGGAGATGAAGGAATTTCATGGCTTACTAAACTTTTTAATACTATTTTGAAGACTAAAAAGATGTCAGATGAGTGGAGAATGAGCGTGTTAATTCCTATTTTTAAGAATAAAGGTGATGCACAAGATTGTGCGAATTATAGAGGTATTAAGTTAATGTGTCATACTTTAAAACTTTGGGAGCGAGTTATGGAGCATAGGTTGCGGCGTGATACTAATGTTTCTCAAAATCAATTTGGATTCATGCCGGGTAGGTCGACTATGGAAGCCATACATTTATTAAGAGGTTTGATGGAGAAATATAGAGAAAATACGGAGGATTTACATATGATATTTATTGATTTAGAAAAAGCATATGATAAAGTTCCAAGAGAAGTGCTATGGAGAGTTCTTGAAAAGAAAGAAGTCAATAATGCTTATATTCAAATCATTAAAGATATGTATGCAGGAGCTATTACTTGTGTTCAAACACAAGGTGGATTGACCAAGTATTTCCCTATTTCGGTTGGGTTACATCAAGGATCAGCCTTAAGCCCATATCTTTTTGCTTTAGTCATGGATGTTCTCACTAGACATTTGCAAGAGGATGTACCTTGGTGTATGCTTTTTGCTGATGATATTCTTCTTGTTGATATGACTAGAGAGGGAGTTGAAGGTAAACTTGAATTATGGAGGTGTACCTTAGAGTCTAAAGGTTTTCGCTTGAGTAGATCTAAAACGGAATATATAGAGTGTAATTTTAGTAGTAATAGACCTAGTGAGGGGATTGTGACTTTGGGCGATCAAGTCATTAATAAGAGTACATGTTTTAGATATCTTGGATCTATTGTTCAGAGTGATGGTGAAATAGATGGGGATATTATCAGCAGAATTCAAGTTGGATGGTTCAAGTGGAGGAATGCATCGGGCTTTTTATGTGATAGAAATGTACCCCTCAAATTTAAGGGAAAATTCTATAAGATGGTAGTGAGGCCTGCAATGCTTTATGGTGCCGAATGTTGGCCATTAAAAGAGAGCATAATACTAAGTTAAGTGTGGCAGAGATGAGGATGCTCAGGTGGATGAGTGGCTTTACCTTTAGAGATAAGATACGAAATGAGCATATACGTGAAAAGGTTGGAGTAGCTCCAGTAGAAGATAAGATTAGAGAGAGTCGCCTTAGATGGTTTGGTCACATAAAACGGCGGCCTTCCGATGGCCCGGTTAGGAGAGTAGAGGTATTAGATTTCACTTATGTTGATGTAAGCAAATTAAAGCAAGCACAAAGAGAGAACAACAAAGAGAATCAAATCTTACTTTTATAAATTTAAGACATTACTTAGAGAACAAAATAGGTTAGAGAAAACAACTAACTTCAAAATAAGAAAGAGACAACTTCCAACGACTAAAACAAAAGAAAACTAACAAAGAAACAATATTTTTAAAAAAATGGCTATCCTCAGAACATCCTACAAGAGGACTCCTCACATGCACCGATTGTAGGAATATATTTTAAAATAAGGTTTAGATATGCAAACCAAGGGTCCACCACAGCTAAGGGATTCCAATGTCCTTTCAAACTTCTCCAGCAAATGCCACCAATACAGCCCACAACTTCACCAAACAGCCAACAACTTCACCAAAACAGCCAACAATCTTCACTAAAACAGCCAACAAAAAACAGCCAACAACTTCACCAATGGAACTAGAAGAAAGATACAGGTGGAGTGGAACTTGCGTAGAGAAGAAAGAGGAGAAGCTCGCAAGCTTTCCAGAGGGAGGAAGAAGTTGGACAAAGCTCTCAAGCTTTTCCAAGAAGAACCCGCAGGTTATAGCACTTTGCTCTCAAATATTCACCAACCATTCCTTCTCAAAACATCTCATATATATAGGCAAAAAGAAGGGAACTAAACAGCCCAAACAGCCATAAATATCCAGCACAGGAATCAGGGCAGACTTTCGGTTTCCAGCATAGGAAAACTAACAGCAGCAAACCATATAAAGCCACGGTAATATCAACAACAGAGAATTCCAAACGATAGAGCTAATATCAAGAAAAAGCCACGGTATACCAAGGCATCATTTAAAAGGGAATAAAGGACACGGCATCAGTACAGAGAAACCCCAACCGCCATAGTAGTTCTCAAGGGAAAGCCACGGTGCAGCATTTAAAAGGAGCATAAAGGCTACAGCAATCCAGCAAATAAATGAAGGAAAAAGGCAGCAGCTCAAGAGGAAAAGAAGAAGAGGAAAAGACAAGTTCCTCTCACCTTATAGCATGCACCTCATAAAGAATTTAGAGCTAAACATCAGCTCATAATGAGCTACTCCTTCTCTAGATATTAATGAGCTGGCACCACTAGAGTTTCAACTACTTAAGCTCAAACTGAAAACAGCCAATGTCCTCATGAAACCAGCAAACATCCAAAGGACAAAAAGGACCCCCAAAGCCGGCAAACCCAAGGAAGCAAAATCCATGTTGACGAATATTTCGCACCGACTCGACCCCGATCGAGCCCGACTAGGCTCGATCGCGCTCGATCAACTCGATCGATCGACGTCGAGACAAAATCGACTCAAATTAGACTCCAATTTAATTAAATTAAATCAATTTAATTAAATTAAAATTAAATCAAATCAATTCGAACACCATCGAGCCCAATTCGACGCAATTCGACACATTTCGGCGTCGATCCGAGTTCAATTTCGCAAAATTGACTCAATCGAACAAAATCGGACCCAAATCGACTCAAATCGATTCGGGTCGAACCCAATTCGGAGCTAATTTCAGCCCCAATTGGCTGATTTGGGCTCAATCAACTTCCCAAATCAGGAAATTGAAACCTAGGGCTGAGATTTTCCCTCAAATCTCACCCAAATTTGAGTCCAATGTACTCAAGTGAAAATTCCCTCGTTTCTCACATAGAGGAAGCCGCATTGGCTCATTTGGGCGGTCCCCTTGGTTTGTCCGTCCGAAGCCAGAGCAAAACAAAGCTGCGGGATTCCCTGAAGCCGAGAGCTCCCCGTGTGGCTTTGGCTTCTTCCGTCCCGATACACAGAGCGAGAGAGCGAGAGAGAGCGAACCCCCCTCTCACGCGCGATTCTGCCAGGCGGAAAACCTCCTTCCCGCGTGCGGATCTCCCCTCCGACCCCGCTCGAGGCTTCACTGAGCCTCTCAGACGGATCCTCTCCTTCGTGCGAGTCCACCAGGCGGAACTCCAGTTCGCGCCGAAGCCCAGTTCGCGTGGGTTCGCATCCCTTGCGTGCGGAAGCCCAGTCCGCCTCCCTTCTCGCGTGCAACGGTTCTGTCCGAGCCCACCCAGGGCCTCGGCCGAACCTCCTGGGAGTTTCGGCTCTTTCTTTCGCCGGACCTTTGCGATCCGACCACCTCGGCTCCGTCTTGACCGACGCTAGGGAAGCTTTGCATTTACTGCAGCAGCTTCTTCTCCTTCCTCCTTCAACTCCAGCGACTTCGAGGCGACAAAGAACCTATCGGAAACTTCCAAACAGCAAAGGAAGGTTTCTAGCTCTTCCTCCTTCAACTCCGGCGACCTCGAGACGAGTTGGGAGCTGTTTGAAGCCTCCAAACAGCAAAAGGAGGCTCCTAAACCTCCCAAACAGCAGTTTGGAACCTTCAAATCGTTGTGGACAGCGGTGGTGACGTCCGGAACGGCTTGGACAGCGGATTGGAGCTTGGAGCGGAGCTTGGACAGCAATCGGAGCTTGAAGCGGAGCTTGGACAGCAGCTTGGACATTGGTTTGGAGCGCTTGGACAAACCGGGTGTGGTAAAATCCTTAAAACTTAGGCAAAACCTTAAGGCTCCAAAGCCAATGGCATGCGATTGACGCTCCAAAGCCTTAGGTCCTTAGCAACTTTAATTTTTGGTCCCCCAAAACCCTTGTGTTGGCTGTCCACTTCGCAAAGGCTATGGAAATTGGTCGATTTCCATTAGTTGACTCTTACGTAAGGGTCCGAAGAGGATTTTGATGCGTATAAAGATGTTGGGTTGGTATCTAACACCTTTTAAATTGTATGTCTTTGCATTCATGCAACCCTCCCATTACTTATGCTTAAACTATAGGTTAGACCATTTTATTTGACCTAGAAATCAAATGTTAGGATGTACACTTCTCTTTATAGTGTTGCATGCTAGGTTAGGTTCCTTAGGTCGACGCGCTACGGCAAAATTGACATATGTTTATGGTATGAATGTTTGCTAAAGTTCAATGTTTAATAAATTTGGTGGAAACTTGTGGTGGAGTTTTGATACAAATCGTCGTGAGATTTATTACAAGTCTCCAAAGACTTATGTTGTAAACCTCACGACATTCATAACCAACTAAATTCATGACAAGCCATTCCATCAAGTTTATTTTGCTTAGTATGATGATTGCCACTTGTTTAGAACAACCCTAATCCCTAGAAGTTTGGAAGGAGAGTAAAATGGGTTCATTTAATTCTAAACAATTTTGGGGTCTCATGGGCCTTCACAAGCCCATGAATGCCCATGCCTAGAATTATCTAATCCCATTTTTGAAACTTCCAAATTGAGGGTTTATGATGAAATTATTGGAATGCATTTATATGCTAAGGGTTGTTTGCTTGCTCTTCTTTTATATCCAAAATCTACAAATTTATAAGCATGCTTATTTAATTTCCAAATGCTTCTTGAAGCAAGGGTGGTGTATTCCATGACAATCAAATGTTTATGGATCATACTCCACCAAGCATTGAAATTACCTAAGCATGATTAGTCAAATTTGTAAATTAAGGGACTCAAGTGCAATGATAGTTGAACTTAGCATGTATTCATCCCCTTAAACATACAAACTACATTCACGTTTCTAGGTTTCTTAGATGATGTCAAATCCAATCGTAGACTCCTTAGAAATCGTAGGAAATCGATCTTCCTCTCCAAATGAACCCAAAATGTTCATTCAAAACTTTGGGGAACTCTCTCCCCTATGTTTTTCCCATTCATACATGATATTTGGAGCATCCTCAAGGCTCTAAATGTTGGATTGTATGAATCATAGCTCTAACCTAGGAGTTATAAACCATCCCATGCCTACTCTTAGGTCTCTCTTAGATCTTGCCAAAGCGGATCTTTAGGATTTTCCTAGAAACTTCCAAATTCCCAAAATCATATCAAATTTGATTTGGGAAAACCTCCCAACACATTAGGAAGTTTGCCTTCTCTCTTTCAAGCAAATCCAAAACATTTGTAGGAGAGTAGAAGGTTCCCTTCCTTATGTACATGTCCTTCATGCTTAATAGTTGGGGTGTCCTCTAAGTCCCAATTATTTTAGTCCATGAATCAAAGTTTTAGGAAACAAATCCTAAAGTCTCCACTCCGTTTGCTAATAATATAAAGTTAGCATACAAGCACTCCTCTCATATGTGATGATTTGGAACTCTCAAAATTCCAAACTATCGTTATATGAAAGTCTTGTAGCTTAGAACCAAAAATCTAAGCTACCTCTTTCTTTCATTTTTTAGACACAAAAGTCGATGAAAGAATTCCCTTTTAGGCTTAGAGTTCTAAATCTAGCCTATCTCATTTGCCTAACCTAGCATAGGAAGAAGGCATTGCATCATTGAACACAAAAACTCAATGATTTGTCTCTTGATTTGTAGTTTTAAACTACAAATCATCTCTTTTTGCATAACACTTGGAGCTTCCCTAAAGCTCCAAAGATGTTGCAAGAATCATTAGAAACTTGGAACCAAACTCCAAGTAATTCACTTCTCTCATTTGTTGAGACAAAATCAACAAATGTCCACCCTTACATTTTCTCATGCATGATACTTAGAGCATTCTCAAAGCTCTAAGTGTTAGAGTGCATGAGTCATTTGAAACTTGGAGCCAAATCCCAAGTTCTCCTATCTTCTTTGTTGGCACATAAAACCAACGAATATCTATTCATGCAAGATATCCTAAGGCTCCTCAAGCCTTTAAATATGTCGTTGTATGAGTCCTTTGATTTTAGGACAAAATCCTAAATTCTTTTCCTCTTTTGTTTGTTGAGACAAGATCAATAAGCAATAAATTACTCACCCTTCTCATGCATGATTACTTGGGACCTCTCAAGTCTCCAAACATACCATTGCATGAATCATTTGGAGCTTAGGGTCAAATCCTAAGCTCCCTCCTTCATTTGTTGACTCACCAAATCAACAAATGCTTGCACTTCCATAGGTGGTATTTTGGAACCTCTTTAAGCTCCAAATGTTCATCATATGGACCACTTGAACTTGAGACCAAACTCTCAAGTTCTCTTTCTTAGTTTGTTGAAGCACCTAATCAACAAACAATTCACTCATGTGTTGTATTTGGAGACTACCCAAGCCTCTAGATGCTTCTCCTACATATGAATATTTGTAGTTTGGAGTCAAACTCTAGGCTATCAACCTTTGTGTTGGAACATAAAACCAACCCCTCTTTTCCTTCCCTTCGTTTGTTAAGACATACAATTGACAAATGAATACTCCTCTCCCTCATGTATGATGATTTGGAGTCTCCAAAGACTCCAATCAAACATCATTACATGGTGGTCAAATCTTAGAAACCAATTCTAAGTTATTCACTTCTTGTTTGTTGAAACAAAATCAACAAACAATTTTCCTCTCCTTTTCTGCATGACATTTGAAGCATTTTCAAAGCTTCAAATACCTCATTGCATGTCTCCTAGTCTATCTTAGGAGCTTTCACCCATCTTCATCATGTGTGGTGTTATGGATTTCTCTAGATCCTAAAACACATCATGCCTTAAACTCTTGAGCTTAGAGGTAAACTTTGAGTTTCTCCCTTTTGTTGGAACATAAGAAACCAACATATCTTTTCTCATGCAAGATATTTTAAGGCTCCTCAAGCCTTTAAACATATCATTGTATAAATCCTTTAACTCTAGGATCAATCCTAGGTTATTTCCTTTCCTTTGTTTGTTGAAATGCAAAATCAACAAACAAATGTCATCCCATGTATAATAGTTTGAAGCTTTTCCTAAACTTCTACTTACTATCACATGGGGTTGTTGAACTTAGAACCAAACTCTAAGTTCTTCCTCTCAATTGTTTGAACCTAAGTTTAACAATTGAACATCCCCGCTTAGGCTTAGGACCTAAATCCTATCCTTTCTTCCCCATTCACTTAACCCAAAGTTAAGTGAATGATCATCCCTCTTTGAATAACAAATATTCAAAGGTCTTCTATGAATCTTGTAACTTTCTAAAAGTTACATTTTCTTCCTTCAACTCTTAAGTTGTAGGAAATCTACTAAACCATTCATTCATTGGAACACCAAACCAATGAATACTCTTTTGGACATAGGATTCAAATCTTAGTCTTCTTCATTTGCTTGGGCATTAATTAAGCAAATGAATACTCCTCCTTGGACACCAAATGTCAAAGGAATCTCTCTCAACATGCAATCCGAATGTTGCTTGTTGCTTCTTTCTTCTACAACCCAAACGTTGTAGGAAGACCCTCTCATTCTCCTAAAAAAAAAAAAACATAAAATTGGGAGAATGTACACTTCTCTTTGAACATCAAATGTTCAAAGAATGTTCTTGAACTTGCAACCCATAAGTTGCATTTTCCTTTCTCTTTCCTCACAAGTCAAGATTGTAGGAGAGCTTCCAAATCCATCTTCATGCTCTCAAATCCAAGTTGGGAGAATTCTTGATGTGTTTCCCCTCTTGAACTCCAAATATTCAAAGAGGTTCTGGAAGCTTGTAACCCAAAAGTTGCATTTTCTCCAATTCTCCTCCAACTCTAAAGTTGTAGGAGATTTCTCCTCTCTTTGGCTCCAAAAGCTAAAAGAGAACTCTCCAATATTTGGCTCAAAAGCTAAATGTTGGATTCCTATCTTTCTTTTCTTAGCTCCAAAAGCTAAGGAAAATTTCTCAACAAGTGGCACCAAAAGCCACATGTTGGATGCTCCTTTCTTAGACCCAAACTCTAGAAGGACCCTTAGTGTGACATACCACACAAGCCTCACACACTTAGGTGCACAGCCCCTTAGGCATGCTAGGATTAGGATTTTTCTTTGTGTGCGCATGTGATTGATGTTGTGGATTGATTGCCCTTGGATTGTCTGCGTGTGGGCACTTGCCCTTAAGTGGTTAGTATAGAAATATAAATGCTTTTCTGTGCAGGTGGCCATATCTAAAAGGGGGGGGGGGGGCGCTTATAAATGATAATAAAATGCTTGCATGACAGGTACCGCTTAAAACCCCCCCAAAGATGTGGCCAATAGGGTAGAAGCAGGGGCCTAGTGCTTAGCACTCTAAGTGCTAGGCCAATTTTGAGATGATCATATTCTTGCTATATAAACTGCCTCCTAACTCTGTTTTGCAGATTTGAGTCTTTTTTTTTTTTTATCATGTATTGGTAGAAATAGGATGTAAAACTTGTGGGGGTTTGGAGCAAAGGAAGGGAGCAAAGAAGATGAAGCCCAAACTTTTGTAAAGCTTAAAGACCCCACAAGTAGAGTCTGTAAATGTTAACTGGGTTGTATAATGGCAGGCCGCAGGCAACTCAGCTGCCAAACACGTTTGTAATAACTGGGACATTATTTACATTTCTGTCTTTATTTATATACAAAAGCATGTGTTGAAGTGTTTACTGAGTGCGCAATAGAAAAAGCATGTTTTTCTTAAGTTTCTTCTCTTGTTTTTGTGGGTGTGGCCTGGACTTGATTACGTTAGGCTCTTAGGATAAAAAACTAAATTTTCTACCCCTTAACATTGTAAGCAACTTAATGATAAAATCAAATTAGGCTCCATGCTTTACAAAAAGAAACTTGCATGGCTCCCTTCAAGGAGCCAAGTTTTCAAAATTGAAAATAAACATGCATGGCCAAAAATGTGTTGCATATAGAAAGCCCTCACTTAAGGATTAGATAACAAAAATCTTTTTCTTTATGAGTCAGCATATGCATACCCTCATAATTAGGCATCTTGGCCTCAAAGCCAAGTTGTAAGCCCTACCTTCTAAATAAAAATACCCTACCACTCTACATTCGCATTGAGACTAAACAACATGGTTTTTTTAAAA
>JADPUM010000762.1:0-17300 GCA_016618105.1 Dendrobium huoshanense | reverse complement strand
GATGGCGTACCATGCGGTCAAAGATTTCACCATCCTCGATAATCTCTAAATTTTGTTGAGCAACTGAGTCGGACTCACCACTAATCAAGTTCTTTCTTCCATTCGTAGGCGAGCATTTTGTTCTTCTGTGAGATCATACTGAACAGCTACCCGAAGTGACGGTAACTCAACTTCGAGTGGCAACACAGCTTCAGCTCCAAACACCAATGCATAAGGAGTTGCTTTCGTTGGTGTTTTGTATGTAGTACGATATGCCATAATGCTTCTGCCAACTTAGTATGCCATTCTCTTTTTATTTTTTGTAAGAATTTTCTTGAGCAGCTTTACAAGCGTTTTGTTGAAGGCTTCTGCTAATCCATTTGCCTTGGATTATAGATTGATGAATATCTCCAATCAATTTTATGTTGCTCAATGAATTATAAATCTTGGTATTTTGAAAGCTAAACCGTTGTCTGAAATTATGCGGCGCGGAACACCAAATCTGTAGACAACATTATGAGTGAAGAAGTTAATCACATGATGAGCAGTGACTTCTTTGAATGGAACTGCTTCAGCCCATTTAGAAAAATAGTCTGTTGCCGCTAATATGAAGCGATGCCCAGCAGATGATGGTGGATCAATTGGCCCTATTACATCTGTCCCCCAGCATTCAAATGGCCAGGACGCTATAGTGGGATGTAAAGGATTTGGAGGTTGATGTATGATATTGCCATGAATTTGACACTCGTGACATATATCTGCATGATTTGTGCAATCCTTTACCATTGATGGCCAGTAATAACCCATCCTTTTAACTTTGATGGCCATTTTAGGACCTGATTGATGTGCACCGCATAGTCCTTCATGAACTTCAGAAATAACCTTATCAGCTTCATCCCTCCCTAAACAACGCAGCCACATTTGCTCAAATGACCTTCGATATAGCGTATTGTTGACAAACGCATATCGCAATGCTCTCTTCTTGATCTGTGTAGCTAATGATTTATCTTCAGGGAGTTTGTTTTCTCTGAAATAGTTGATAAAGGCTGTCTCCAGTCATTTTGCTCTTCAACTTCTAGGCATTCAAGCCAAGATTCAGATGCTCTACCAAATTTTCTTCCTGTAAACATCTGAGGTTTATCTTGTTGATTTTCAGGAACAATTTGTTGGGGAGAGTGAGGAATAACTGAAGTTATATCCTCCTGACTTGGATTTATTGATCCCTCTACCTGCGGGGAACACAGAATTGCTGGTTCTAGTACTCGACGAGTGTTGACACTGATTAAAATCGGCTCATCATTCATGCTCGCCATTTCTTTAGCAAGTTTTGCTAAAGAATCTGCTTTACTATTATGAGCTCGAGATACTTGGATTAATGTAATATTTGCAATCTGCTTCATAAGCTCGAGGACTCGCCTATGATAGTGAATTAATCCGATTCTGCCAATCTTATAAATACCCATTACTTGATTTATAATGAGTTGAGAATCACCAAAAATTTTGAGATTTTGATTTTCATTGAAATAGCGATCTCAAGACCCGCTATTAATTCATATTCTGCTTCATTGTTAGTTCTAGGTTCAGTTAACCAAATGAGAATCTCATTATCCCTCCATTTGGCGCTATGAAAATAAGACCGATACCCGCTCGAGCTTTGGGGAGGTTTGGAGGTTGGGCAGGTTTAATTGAAGATGCACCATCAAAATACATTTCCATATTTGTGATTTCTCTTCTTCTAGAACAACTAGAATTTGTTCATCGGGCAGATCGTCATTGAGCGGCGAGTCTGCAGAAACGGCATGTGAGGCCAGAAAATCTGCTAATACTTGCCCTTTCACTGCTTTCTGGGGGACATATGTGATATCAAACTGCAGAAGTATCACCGCCCACCTAGCTAGGCGACCTGTCAACGCTGGTCTTGTCATCAAGAACTTCAGCGGATCGATCTTTGATATCAGTGTAATTTTATGAGACAACATATAGTGGCGTAGCTTTTGGACTGCAAAAATTAACGCCAGGCAGTGTTTCTCAATTGGAGAGTAGCGTATTTCTCCCACCGATCAATCTTCGACTGATGTAGTAGAGTGCATTTTCTTTGCCTTCTTCATTGTGCTGAGCTAGCAGTGCTCCGAGGGACTCTTCCAATGCTGCGGTGTATAGAATAAGAGGCTTCCCTGGAATTGGTGCTGCAAGGATGGGTGGGCTCAGAAGATATCTTTTGATACTATCAAAAGCTTCTTGGCAGTCATCATCCCATTTAAAAACGAATGTCTTTCTTCATCAGCTTTGCAAATGGTTGACATCTGCCTGATAAATTTGAGATGAACCGTCGTATAAATGCAAGTTGTCCTTGTAAAGAACGAAGTTGACGGAGACTTTTCGGATGCGGCATTTCTATGATTGCTTTGACTTTGTTAGGATCCACCTCAATTCCTCGGTGCCGTACAACGTACCCAAGAAATTTTCCTGAAGAAACTCCGAAAGCACATTTGAGTGGATTCATTTTGAGATTGAATTTTCTGATTCTTTCAAATACAATTCTCAAATCTTGGAGGTGATCTTTTCGATCTATACTTTTCACAACAAGATCATCCACATAACATTCAACTTTCTGGTGGATAAGCTCATCAAATATATGTGTCATGGCTCTTTGATATGTGGCTCCCGCATTCTTCAAGCCAAAGGGCATGACTGTGTAGCAGAATATGCCGATAGGAGTCCTGAAAGATGTATGCTTTTCATCTTCAGGTGCCATTTGATTTGGTTATATCCCGACGACCCATCCATAAATGAGAATATATCATAATTGGATGTATTGTCAACCAACAGTTCTGATATTGGAAGTGGGAAGTCGTCTTTTGGACACGCCTTGTTAAGATCTCGAAAATCGATGCATATGCGAATTTGTCCATTCTTCTTTTTCACCGGGACAATATTGGCTATCCAATCAGCATATTTTTCTTCTCGAATGAAACCTGCTTCGATGAGCTTCTTGGTTTCTGCAATCACTTGCTCTTCAATCTCCAACCTCATTCGCCTTGGAGCTTGCTTAACAGGTACTGCACCTGATTTGATTGCTAATTTATGAACAGCTATATCAGGGATAAGCCTGGCATTTCATCGTATGTCCAAAAAGCAGTCCCTGAATTCACTGAGTAATGCTTTCATCTTTTCAACTTTATTCTTGGAGAGAAGAGCACTAATGAAGGTCGGGCGAGGGTCCTCATCAGTTCCCAAATTTATTTCCCTCAGCTCATCCATGGTAGCAGCCTGTCCACCATCTTCAAGTTCTTCTGGTGCAGGTTTAGCTTCCACATCTTTCTCTTCAATTATATCCATATTTTCATCAATCGGATTTTTGTCATTTATCGCATAACATACATCTCGCTTAGTATGTTCTGCTTCAATAAATCCCAAGCCTTTTGTATCACGATTACCCATTTTTGATAATTCGTTACACACATTCTTTGAAAGAAACGTGCTCGTCGTCGAGTGACCATATTATGAACTCCAGCTTTTTGTATCATTTGCTGAATTCTTTTGGGACAATATCTAGGCATCTCTGTAGGAATTATTTCTGTATCTTCATCGAAATTCCCAAGCTCATTGATATTATCTTCTTGATACTCTCCAAATTTGTAGAATAAGCTTCCCGGTCCACTACTTCCACGTAGGGGAGGTATATAAAATGTTTTAAGCTCTTCAACATTATGAACCTCACGGGATACGATTTCTCTAAAATGTTGTGGAGGGATCAGTGTAACTACAAAAGTATTCTCCATTGGCTTTTCTTTAATCAAAGGCTTGTGGATTTCAGAGATATCATCATCTTCCTCCGTGTCACTTCCCAAGTGGAGTACAACTTTATTTGATCTAGGTAATGTGTTAGCCCCTTTAGGAAAATTTTGTGGCTTTTCTTCTTGTCTCTTTTCTTCAACTCCTTTGGATTGTTTTGTACTCATCGTGGTAGATGCTTTACTTGCAGAAGATTTCATCGGCTTTACTTTATTTGGAAAGAAGTATTTTGCATCATCATAAATTTTCACTTCGTGGACTGCGAAGGGTTGTATATCTCCAGAAATTCTGAACTCTTCCCCATCCTTTAGATATTTCATGCATTGGTGCATAGTTGATGGAACAAGACCATTCTCATGGAGCCATGGTCTACCCAAGAGTGCCTTGAAGGAAGTGTCTGCATCGATAATATGAAATTTGGCTTCTGTGTATAATTCTCCAAATTTCAGTGGAAGAACAAACGAACCTACAGTTTTTTGTCCTTTCTCATTGAAGCCATGCACCATAAGTTTATCTGAACCTAGATGTTGAATATCTAGGGATAAAGACCTTAGTGTGCGCAAGCTCATGAGGTTTATTGAAGATCCAGGATCAATCAAAATTCGCCTTATTATGATGTCATCACTTTTCTGCTGTGACATATAAAGGGCGATTATGTTCTGTAGTCCCCAACATGAGATCTTCTTCAGAGAATGTAATAACAGGTTCATTTCTGGCATGAAGAACTTTGCTCAAACATCTTTCTGCGAAATATGCTTCATATCTCTCTGGATTTTTGAGAGCCTGTATCAAAGTTTCTCGAAGATCTTTTGACATCAGAAGAGCTTCATAGATGCTGAGTTGTGCTGGGATCTTCCTCAAATGAGAAATGATATTATACTCTATCCCTTTATTCGTATCAAATTTCTTCTTATGATCTTTAGGGATAATTTCTTCGTTGACGACTATATCTTTTCCCTTATCTTTGCTTGATAACCCCTTTTTTAGTGGTGGAGGTGGCAACACTTTACCACTTCTTAATTGTACTTGAGCCACTTCGTTTGATTCAACATCATCTGATGGAGTTTTTGTTGAATGTTCAGAGTCTTCATTTAGCTTCACACGCTCCATTCGTGAAGCTATTTGCTGATCTGACTCATCTTCACTTGGAAAACACAATTCTTCTTCTGAGTTATAATTTGTATGTAACACCATCAAACATGACTCAGATATGATTCTATCAATCATTTTTGTGGGAGATATTGCTATCTGACCCCTATCATGACCTTTTACAAAATCTCTTTGACCTATAATTGATGTCACTGAGATGACTCGACATGTCTCTACATGGAGTTGATCTTCATTTTCTTGTTCATCATCTTCCACTTCTGATTGGTCTATTTGAAGCTTGGACATAAAATCCGCAAGTGTTATAGGTCGCCTCGATGGTTGATGATAATCCTCCAAATTGTTGATGATATTTTGAAGTGTTGATCTTTTCTTCTTCTGCTTGATGTGCTTATTTGAGTTATTAGACTTCTTGGATGATGTCTTATAGAACCTCTTCGTATTAGGACGTCTCCGAGTTAATGACCTGGAAGTGGATGCACCTGAATTTGGATTTCCTTTTAATTCAAGCACTGGTTCTGTAGAGGATTTCCATTTGATGCTAGGAACTCCTTCCAGCTGTTTGATCATCTTCATTGTCTTCTTGGATATTGCGGTCTGCCATTCATCTTTTTCTGGCATCATTTTTCCTTTCATTTTATCTCCTTCCTTAATCAGAGGTATAGAAGAAGACATAATCACCTTCACTGACTCCTTTTTTGGGTGAACTAAAACGCTATTTGATAGCGTGAATTCACCATTTTTGTACTTTCTTTCAAGCCAGTCTTTGAAGACGTAACAATCTTCAATAGGGTGACTGATAACTCGGTGATACGGGCAATAACTTGGATCATCTTTTTGATCAGCTTCTTCGGGTCTTTTACACTCCGGTAATTCAAGACCAGCATTAAGCGCTTGTTTGAATAGTTTTGCCACACTTTCCCTTTTAAAAGAATATTCTCTATTCATTTTCTCTTTAAGGGATGTGATTCGATCACCAGTTCTTGGCTTCGAACGTTCTCCTCCATTACGAAAAGTTTGAAACTTATCGTTTCCTCCCAATATTAGTTTTGGCTGGGGTTTGGTGTACTGCTTCCCAGCATCATCTTTAGGAGTAGATTGTTTTTCTTTCTCAATTCTTAAAGATGATGTGGAATAGATTTCATCTCTTCTATTATCCACAGCTTTATTCTTTCGGGGTCTATCTGAATGATATTCAGACTTAGACAAATTCAACTTTTCAAACCTTAGCTACTCTATCTAGTAGCTCTTGATAAGTGCTGATGGAGGCCATGCATAAAAATGGTAACATCTTATCATCGATGTTTCCCATTAGCAGTTGAACGGCGTGCTCCTCTTCCAACTGTTGTTCGCATTTCATACTTATGTTGCGCCAGCGGGTGATATACTTTGTCACCGACTCACCCCTTTTTCGTTTCTCTAAGGCAAGGTCAGCGATAGTAGTCTTCTCGGTAGCACTAGCAAACCTTTTCACAAACATATTTTCTAATTCTGCAAATGTCTTGACAGAATCATTAGGAAGCTCGGTGTACCATTCAAAAGCAGTCGCAGTCAAACTACTAATGAATTGGCGGAAGAGTAGAGCATCAACACCCCCAGTATTTCCACAGGTTGCTTTAAACTGAGCCAAATGTTGTTTTGGATTGCCGGTGCCATTAAAAGTGTTGAACTTAGGCACTGAGTAACCTTTAGGGTAGGGCACCTGATCGTACTCAGCTGGATACGGGCGACCCTTGCTTACAAACTTCTCAACATGCTCTGAGGCAATAACAGCTCTAATCTTTTCGTTGATAATTGATTCTAGCTGTGGAGTCATCATCGGCTCAGAAGCACTTGCAATATTTTGATGAATAGGTTGATCAGCCTCATTTCCTTCTTCATTCCTGGTTCGTATTCCAGAAACCTGGGGTATAGGAATACTACTTGATATCTGCTGATGAACTGGCTGGTTTGTTATCTGATGATCAATTGGTTGAGCAAGTGCAGGAGAAGTAGTGATGTTCTTTTGCATTAACTGCATCATCGCAGTCATCTGTGCCATCATTTCTGTCATCTTGCTATTCAGCTCTGATATCTCCTTATCCTTCTCTTTCATTTGAAGCTTTAAACGCCTTTGTGCTTGTGCTAGTGTCTCAGCAAGCACTTCTTCCTGATCATCATTTGGTTCATCACCTGAAGGGACTTCTTCTTCTTCTAGTTGCTCGTATTGAGTTTGATCTTCTTGAGAGGTTGTTTTAGAAGAAGTGGGTACTGCTTCATTGCGTCGTCTATAGCCACGTGTTTGATGTGGCTCATCACCATGTCCCACCATGTAGACTATCTCAACCTCCATGGTGTCTTTATCATCATCTTTTCCTTGTATAGAAATCTCAGAGCGACGTTTCCAATAGATTTCTGGCTCTTCATGTGATACATGAACTTCTTCGATTGGAGGGGTGTGGTCAAAGTTGACCTTCTTTTGAGAGGTTGAAGCTGGTTGGCAATATGATTCCTTAGAAGATTTTCTAAAGTGTCGACTATTGCCAATGTCAATAATAGGCACATTTTCCTTAGGTACCCATTGTTGACGATTTTTATGAAAGGCGGATCTCTGGGAGGCTGTACCAGATGTCACGCCGATATCAGCTCTTCTCTCTCTCCTATCTTCTCTGCGAGGCTTTGGCCTCCAGATTTCTTTTTCTTTCCACCGGGACCTTTCAGTGGCGGATCCCTGAACTTGAAGTTCAGGTGTCACGTCCCGATGCTCACCACGTGGAGTATATTTATTTTTTTCTTCTCTCCGCTGCAATAGACAGACGTTCTCTCGGCGGAGTTCTTGTAGCTTCAATTATCAAGGGCTGCTGATATCTCCTCTTCTTCAGACCTTTCTCTTTCACGGTCTTCAGGACTCGATAGACTCGAGCTGAAAGAGTCTCGGGCTCTTTCTTCCTTGGAAGGATTTTGGCTTCAGGCCGTTGATCCCAGAAAGATTGCTTTAGCTCCCCAGTAGAGCTGTTTCTTTTAACCCATTTCAAATTTGCAAACCCATTCCGGGTTGGAATGGTAGCTTCATGCTCTTGGGCTGGTAGGTTGGAGGGATGAGTTGGCACCAGTTGCTGCTGAGCTCGGAGTTCGGCATTCTTCTTCCTTATCTGCCTCCTTGTGAGCCTTCCTCCAGATGAGGAGGCTTCAGCATCGTTCTTCCCAGGTGCAGATAACCCGGTTGGCAGAGTGGTACCCCTGACAGGTATCACAGATATTCTTCCTCCAGTTATGACTCTTTCAGTGTCTGAGGCCTTATGTTGAGATAGCCTTTTGAATACCGAGGTCCTATTCTGTTGAACTGCCTTTGCAGTAGCAGTTCTATCAGCTCCTGGTTGTTGCACGGAATAAGCACGTCGTGCATTAATATCAACAGAATTAGGCCTCGCAGGATGGCCTTGAACAGTCAAGCCGTGAATAGGTACGGCAGCAGCCTTTGCAGTAGCTGCAGAAAACTCTAAGCTACCAAATCGGATGGTGGCTTCAGAGTCTCCAGTGTTGATGATGGCATTAGCTAGCTGAATGCTAGCACCTTGTCCCAGTTGGACGGTGAATGGTGTATTCTGTAGTTCCATTCTGCACAAATGAAAGGAAAGGGTTAGTATTCGAAAGTTGATACATCACCCCACACTTTCAAAGTGCAGAGACTAGACAGAATAAAATATATGCATGATACTATATTTGATTGCACATTTTTACCCCTAAATTTGATGAACTTATTAGAATTTTAATAATTTTATTGCTATTATATTTTGTATATAACTAGCCAAAGATGGAAAGAGAAACCATCCCCAGTGGAGTCGCCAGAAATCTGTGGGCTCCGAAAATTTCCAATTTTGGGGTATGGTGATCCCGGGGGAATTTTCAGAAGGCAGATTGGGTTTGTAGATAAGACACTACCCAGAGATTTCGCCCTCATTTGGTGAGGACTTTTTGATCTGAGTTCTGGTTTCCTATAGGCGCAAGCCCCTATAGTTAATTACCCCTCCTGATAACAGGAGAGAACTTTCGATTAAGGCTAGTCGTTAAGAATATCACATAGGTTATGAACCTATCATATAATAGCAATAATTTTAGGGTTTAAATTTAGAAGTTTGAAATTTAGAGTTTATCATCACAAACTTAAAACTGGTGGTGGGGGAATGAAGACGAGCCCGATCAAGATCCCATGGTTCCGTCGTCCCGGGCCGTCATGATCCCTGGTCTACTTAGTCAGAGGAGGTAGTCGACCCAACCTGACAGAAGGCATCTTGTCGGCAGCCATGGGTTGCTTCGTCCAAGAATACCTTATAGACCTGGGTTGATATTTGTCTAAGGGGATATATATGAATCCACCTTAGCTAACAGAGGGCTTTATGCCTATTGAATATACCCTATGATCCGCTCAAGGGTTTGACGCCTTTAGGGAACATACGGGCTTTGGCCGTGATCGTAATATAATGGTGCCATTTTGCGGCAAAACCATCCGATCAGAGGGCACGTGCCACGTCCCTGTTGGCAAGAGACTGTTTGAGGATGAATCATAGTGATACACCCGACATGCATTTACTCTTTGTGAGCTGAGGGTTAGTTTCAAATTTATCACCCCCGACAAACGATTGCGGGAGGTGGATGATTTTTAGTTTTGAGTTTTTTAGATGATTGATTTTATTTTAAGAATTTAGTTTTTTTTTTATTTGATTTGAGATTTGACATTTGACATTTGAAATTTGACCCCTCCGATTGAGATTTTCATTCAACACGGTCATCATCGGGGTGACATTAAGGTCACATGTATTTTGGTAGGATTTTGGGAGACATTTTACAATTCAAGTCGTGTCGACTCCAGTCCTTCCGAGGAGGAGGATGAAACTTGAATATTAGACCCGCAAAGCATTCTCGAATCATCGGATTTGGGACTTAGATGTGAAGATTGGAGCACATGCGGGTTGTAGCATTTGACCCTGCGCAGCATTCTCGACGATTTGAATTTGTAACTTTAATAGTTCTGTCGGAGCACATGCAGGGATGTATTTAGTATTAGGGATCATATTTAACACATAAGGGGGGTATTTTAAAAATATTTAAATATGATCCATTTGCGAGTGGATTTATTTAGGAAATTGCCCGAAATTTTATTTAAGGGGCCTACGAACGCCTTCTGTCCGCTTGCACACATGTTGCGGATCCGGTGGCGTATATAGATCTCTTAAAGACTATTGATTGCAGAATATCATGTAGATCTTATGGATAGTTTTCATGAATGAACAAGTTTGATATCCTAATAAAATTGTCACCTTCGACTGATATTCATTGTAGTTAATATAAACATCTACAATGAGCCTCCAACAGATGTTGTGATTCCCTTGATTTTAAATTTGTAGCACCGTCAACACTTATGCTACTCATAATCATAACCTTTGTTTTATATGAAAAAGACATAAGTCTCAAGCCATATTACATTGGAATATTATATATATTATCACTTAGGGAATTCCAAATGCACTTTGTCAATTAAAAGACTAATTGTCTTTTGATAACTTTGATTATATATGAAGGAATCTCAATGTCTTAAACCAAATAAGATGCTGAAGACGATTGATATAGGTCTATTAAAGTTTCATCACTCATCACTCGAGAGTATATCTTCCTTCAATAATTTAGTTTCAAACATATTGCAATGTGACGACATTTTGAAAAATTAATGATTTAAGAGCTTTTGAATTAATGTTGATTAAACATTTTGAATATTTGATATGAACAGAGTCTATTTAAATTTCCATAGAAAATAATATCTTTTATGATTTGACAATGGCTCAAAATATATTAACTATTTCTTGGAGTGCGAGATCCTGATTAAAAGCTTATTTTGAATGTATCACATATCCATTCAATTTTAAATCGAATTCATATTTGAGTCTAGTTCGAGTGTAGGCAAACAATATTTGATCAAAGTTTATTAAAATTGATTTTTATGTTTGAATTATGCTCAAATCAATTTTAGATTTTGTAGTCCAAGTCCTTAATGTTCAATGAAAATTTCGGCAGCCTCCCGGCGTCTCCTCCCCACCGAGGGAGAAATCGGGACGGCACTGCCGTAGTTTCTTCCACCCGGACCTAAGGTCGACGGTGTAGGGGCTTCGAATTTTAAACCATCCGGTCGGACCTAAGGTACGACGACCGGGGTCTTCAATTTTGGAACCATCCCGGTCGGATCTAAGATGCGACGGCCGGGGTCTTCAAATTTTAAAATCATCCCGGTCGGACCTAAGGTACGACGGCCGGGGTCTTCGACACCTGTTGAAAATCACTTCATATTTCTCCACATCTATTATTTTTTTTTATAAATAATATATATTTATATGTATATTATATTATATTATAATATAAAAATATATTATAATCTAATATAACATAATATAATATATATTATTATATGTATGTTATAATAAATAATATCATATTATATATATAATACATTATATAAATATATATTATATTTAATATAATAGAGGAGAAGAGAGGGAGAAGGATCGGGAAGAGGCAAGCCCGATCGGGCTAGGGCACGGCGATGGCTCACGCACGGGCTCGGGATTCCTGTCGGTGACGGAGGCGGCGGAGGCGGGTTCGGCCTCGGCAGGCGGTGGCTGGCTCGGCGGCGTTTCAAGGCCGGTGATGCGGGATCAGGCCGGCGACGGTTTGCAGGCGTCGGGTGCCGATCGCGTAGAGGAAGGAGCGGCAGTCGGAGATGGAAGTGCTGGTCTGCCTCAGCGTCGGATGTTTGAGTCGTCGGTGAGTGCTGAGGGACGGAGGCCGGCGTCTAGTTCGACGGAGCCGAGAGGTAAGTTCCGGATCTTCCTTGCGATTTTCTGTGCGTGTGTGCGTAAGAGAGCGAATGAGCGGGAGCATTGTTTTTTTTTTTTTAAGTCGTGAGTATGTCGGTGGTTCAATCGTCGTGAGGTGGGACCGACAGAGGCGGTTGTGTCGTTTGGGACTTAAGTCGGTCGGAGGAGCGGTTTGTCCGATCTGGCGTACAGCAGTTACAGTCAACACTTAGGCTACCTAAGAGGTCTTGGATTCGAGTCTTGCGTATGAGTTATGTGTGCGAGTCTGTCGTAATTGACCTAAATGTCCCAAAAAAATTCAGAAGTACGAAAAAAACGCATTTCCACATGTTTTATTCTGCAGCAGTTGCCATTTACATTTCTCCAGTTTAATTCAGAACCTCAGAAAGCTTTCGTGTGGCTACAGCCACTCAATTGTTATATGTAGTTCTCAACTACAGACGGTCTGGTTGAGAGGACAAAGAGTTTGAGAGGTTTTTGTGCTTGGTTATTTGAGTGTTCCTGTCAGGAAATTTGAGTTGCATTTGCATGAAGGATTCAGCAATGTCTTCACATATTAGAAAGTAGAGTTTCCTTAAGATCATCTCCAACCGAAAATCTCACTTTTCACTTCAAAATACCGTGATTCATCCAATCGAACTCCAATTTTGCAAAGGTAACGTTCTTTCTTCTATCTCGCACATTTCTTCGGCAAGTTAGGTAGAGACAGAACAGTAGCAGAGATGAACAGTGCAACATCAATATTGGTGTCCCACTGTTCACCCGCAAGCAAATAGCGGGAGTTTTATCGTTCCGCTGGAGTTCTGCAACAACGCCATTCAAGCGTTTGGAGTTCGGTTGGAGATGCCCTAAGGCTACTTTTTCAGTACTGTTGTATTCTTCTACACAATATTTCAGCACCAATGGCTACCGTGAAAAAAATTTATCTTTTAAGTTTTGTTTGGAATGGCTTTCCCACATCTTCTAAAAATAGTTTTTTAAATTTTGTACTAAAAAATTATTTTAAAAAGTAGTAAGAAAGTCGTCTCAAATCAAATATTAGATTTAAAATGGAGTTTTAGTACAATAAAAAAGTTTTTTAAAATGGAGTTTTAGTACAAATTTTTTATTTTTGTATTAAAACTTCGTTTTAGAAAGCAATAAAAAAGCCGTCCCAAACGAAACCTTAGACTTCGTTTGGAATGACTTTTTTAATGCTTCTTAAAGCAGCTTTGTAGTAGAAAATTTTTAATTTTTTAATTAAAAAGTTATTTTAAGTAGTAAAAAAGCCACCCCAAATAAAACCTTAATTTGATTTGGGACGGTTTTTAAAATGCTTTAAGAAGAATAAGATATGAACAACTCAGCACTAATTTATTTATTTATTTTAATGTGGAGATTAAGCTAAAGGTTGTGATATGCCTTAAGCAGTCTTTTTCCTCACGTGATATTAATTTAGGGTTCGTTTGGGATGGCTTTTTCATTGCTTCTTAAAGTAGCTTTTTAGTATAAAAATCTAATTTGTTAGACTAAAAAGATGCTTTAAAAAGTAAAAGAAAAGCGGTCCCAAAGGAAGCCTTAGGCTTCGTTTGGGACGGCTTTCTTGTTGCTTCTTAAAGCAGCTTTCTAGTACAAAAATTTTAATTATTGAACTAGGAAGCTGCTTTAAGAAGCAGCAAGAAAGCCGTCCCAAAGGAAGCCTTAATCACTATTTTAATAAGGTTATAATTGTCACGGTTGACGTTAGCCTGAAAACGACCAGTGCACCTTCCAAACCGGTCTTTTTCAAATCCGAACCGAATCTGCCCGACTGACTTATTGTACTGATAAGTTAACCTATATGACTCGATAACCCAATATGAATAAATAAATGACCTGATTAAACCCATTTCTCATCAGATTTTGCAAAATTTCGAAAAATATTTAATTATTTTAAAAAAATTATTACATGTAAGAATCAGATTTTAATTAATGAGATAAATAAATATATTTTAGAGCACTCGTTTTAATTTAGATAAAAAATTTAATAATCTAATTTTTTTTATTCCATGCCTGTTTTTAATATGATTTATGCAAATTTAAAATATTTTATAATAAGAGTTTAACCAATAATTGCAGGCAAGTTATAAAATAATAGTGGCTATTAATTTATTATATATATTTAGGCTATTTAAGACAAACTCACACACACAACGCAAACACATGGACTCGAACCTTGGACCTCTTAGTTGGAAGCCTAAGCTCTCAACCAATAGGCCAAGGGGAGTTGTGTATTATTATATTTTTAAAGAGCGTAGACCTGGTGCACTGAAATAGAGGTCCAAAGAAGAGTAAATAAATAAAAATTGAGCATGTGCTCACCATTGTTAGTCGTACATATTTTAAATTTTTTTGTAATTTATACTAACATTTATTTTATAATGCATTTAAAATGTGGCTCATCTTGATCTCTTGGTTGGAAGCTTTCAGTACAGACTGAAATGTTATAAGTTTGAGACTTAGGTATATGATATGCGTTTTTGTCTTAATTGACCTAAATGCCCCTAAAAAATAATGCATTTAAAAATTATTAAATTCATTTTAAATTTAATATAATATAAATTATTTCAACTAATATTTCTTATTTTCTTAAAAGATTTGAGTCAATTAAGACAAATTCACACACACACGTGTATATATATATATATATATATATATATATATATATATATATATATATGCTTCAAATTCACGATCTCTTTGTTGATAGTCAAAGCTTTCAACCAAAATATCAAGATGAGTTTTGAATAAATCTGATTATTACATGAATCAATTACACAAATTATCTTGTTCTATTGATTTAGATTAGGAGTGTTAAAACGAGTTTTGGGTTTTTGGGTTGTGTTTGGGTCTAACCTAGACTTGACCCGCTGTCAACTAACCTTACCCGAACCCAACCTGGTTATGAAAACGGGTCAGGAATTCAAACCCGAACATAACCTGGTTCGGGTTAACCCGATTTGACCCGCCAACCTAGATGTGTCCTCTTCATCCTGTTCGTCCCTTTTGCGGGCTTATTCGGCCAAATCTCTAGCAGAAACAAGGAAGAAGGCCAAATACAGTCCCGATTGGTTTTCTCCAACAAGGAAGTCGGCTAAATCTCAAAGGAAGAAAGGAAGACGGTCGGAGAAGAGGATCACTATGAAGGTAGTTATCTTTCTTCCGTTCGCGCACATATTTGTCGGATCTATCCTCTTTGGGGCATAACCATGGCAAATGGCGACGGGTGCATGCTCGCTGCTCGATTCTTCTGTTCATGCCTTTACAGGGCCAAATCTCATAACTCTTCCGTAATGATGGCGACATGAGATTCCTCGCTACGAAGGTGGTGATTCAAGTCAATTTGGATTAATTTCATATTGTTGGCTCAATCTGAACCCGACCCAATTTTACAAATGAGTCGAAATCCCGAACTCGAACCCGACCAATATGGTAAACGGATTGTGTCGAACCCGAAATTTTTTCGGGTCGGATTCTGATTGGGTTTCTGATCGGGTCAAATTTTGACACCTCTAATTTGAATCTTTAGCTACTAATTAAAAGATTTGGATTCAAAGTTTTACATGTGATGTGTATATGAGTGGCTTTAATCGGCTCAAATTTCTAATAAAATATATATGCATCAATTATTATCCATCACGATCAAAACCCTAAAGATTGAAATTTCGTTCACGGCCAACTTTCATGACGACGAGCTTTCCCAACATAATCAGACACATTTAAAACAACCATTACGGCTTCCTATACCCGATTCGTTGATTTGGATCCCTTCATTATGAAACCCCCGTCGTCGCCGCCGTTTCCGCCGGAATTTTCATCGTAAACGTAAGCAGAACCGCCGTGCCGTGTAACGTCCAGGCCAGCCAACTCATCTTCCGCCGAGATTCGGAGCAAATCCATCTTCCGCAACCCGTAGAACAGCGCCCCCATGGTCGCGCTCACCCATCCACAAATCACCAGGATCTGGATCACATGCGCCGCCAGTAGCCTCCCTCCGCCTCCCATGAGAAGCCCATGCGGCCGGCCGGGCCTCCCCGGGTACGCCTCATTCACAAACTCCTCCTTCGCGAACAGCGCCGCGAATAGCACGCCCCAAGCTCCGCACCCGCCGTGCAGCTGCGCGGCTTCTAAGGGATCATCGTAGTGAAATCTCTCGGCGAGTTTATTGCATCCGATGAGCACCCACGCGGCCACGAAGCCGCAGATTATGGCCGCCCATGGATCCACCACCGCGCAGCCCGCGGTTATTGCGGCGAACCCGCCGAGCAACCCGTTGCATACGTCGAACACGTTCCAGTGTCCTGTTTGAAGCCGTTTTCCGAAGAGGGTTGTGAGGGCTGCGGAGCAGCCGGCGAGGGTTGTGGTGACGGCGGCGCGGCCGACGGCGGACCATTGGCCGTGGATTGGGGAGCCGATCGGGCCGTATGATTTGACGATCGTGATGAAGGAGCCGGGATTGAAACCGTACCAGCCGAACCAGAGCATGAAGGAGCCGAGGACAACAAGAGTGGCGCTATGGCCGCGGAGGGCAAAGGGGCGGCCGTTGTGATCGAATCGGCCGATGCGTGGGCCTTCGATTAAAGCACCCCAGAAGCCCGCAATGCCACCGACCATGTGGACTACGCCGGAGCCGGCGAAGTCGATTACGCCGGAGCGGAATAGGAGGGAAGCGGATGGATCACGATTAGCTGCAGCCCAACCGTCGGGTGACCAGAACCAGTGAGAGACGACGGGGTAGACGAATCCGGTGAGGAAAGAGGAGTAAATTAGATAGGCGACGAATTGGGTGCGCTCCGCGATGGAACCGGATGTGATGCCGGCGGCAGCGATTGCGAAGGCCCACTGGAAGAGGAAGTAGGAGTAGTCGAATCCAGGTGATGGGATAGATTTTAGTGCGAAGAAGTAGCGACCGATGAAGCCGTTGGAAGGAGATCCGAAGGCGAAGGCGAAGCCGAAGAGGTAGTAGAAGAGGCCGCCGGCGGCTGCGTCGAGGACGTTGGTGAGCATGATGTTCATGGTGTTCTTGGCGCGAACGGACCCTGCGCAAAGCATAGCGAAGCCGAGTTGCATGGCGAACACCATGTAGGCGGAAAAGAGGAGGTAGGTGGTATCCACAGCCGTCGTGATATCGACACTCGTAAGCGCCGCCCTCTCCAGCTTCGAGCAGATGTACTCCGCCGCGGCCGTAGCGTTTCCTGTTCTATCGCCAGCTGACAGAAGTGCAGCTAACGCCGGCGCTGAGCACGTCTGTCCGGCCATCGCCGTCGGAGAAATGGAGAAGACGAGATGCACACGACAATGGAGGAAAGAGGACAACTCAGATTGCCAGAAATCCGGTTAGCTTTTCGGCGACAGGGCGTTAAGCGAGCAAAATTAATTATATAAAAAAAAGCCACTTCATTTGTGTGGTGTCCCGCGGTTTATCTGAAAAAAATCACTTTCCGGCATCCGTTCGCGAATGAACGGTTACGATGGTCGAAGATGTATGGTTCACTTTAGAATCTGAATGCTGTTTTCCTGATTCGAATCCGAACAGCACTGAAATTTGAGGCAGTA
>JADPUM010000759.1:0-18744 GCA_016618105.1 Dendrobium huoshanense | reverse complement strand
GTTCAAAACAAATCATTTGTTACAAGTTCCAAAGTAAATTCAAATAAAAGTCCAGGCTCAATATGACCTCTTCCGTTCGTCGAGTTCCCTGTTGTCCTTGCAAGTTCAATTTATCTCATTTGATATTCATTCTCGGTTCAAGTTTGAATTTATTTTATTTGGGTTTGATCTTTATTAATCGTTTGAATTTTTGTTCAAGCATAAGCCTTCAAGTCCGCTGTTCATGCTCATTTGAGTCCAGATTCTTGTTCTTTTTAAGTTCAAAAAGGTCCGAGTGCAGTCATATATTCACCCAAAATTTTGGCAGCCTCCCATCGTCTCCCCTATTTAGGGGAAAATACGGAAAACCGGGCCTCCCGCCACGCTAGAAAAAAGCGTGTACGGTAGGTGCCCTCGTACGAGGACACCGCGGCCGTGAAATTTCTTTGTCCCCACCACGCCAAAGAAAGGCGTGTATGGGTCTTCGGTACCTGTTGCAAGAGGAAAGCAGTTGTTTCCCCACGAGCGGGTACTTATGAATATCCCAGTCTTGCCGCAGGCGCAACATCGGGTTCCCATCCCTTCAACGCTAGAGAAAAGCATGTATTGAGCAGTTTGACGGCCCGACACGAATGTCGAGAACAGGATTTTGGAGCCGAGGGGTTGCTCACTTTCCTCGTCGTAGGTGTCGCACCGGGTTCCCTTCCCACCACGCTAAAGAAAAGCGTGTTTGGGCAGTTTGCTAGCTCGACACACACATCGAGGTAAGAGAGGGATTTTTTTTATTAATTATAATTATTTATTAATAATAATAATTAATTAGAATGAATTAGGTTTAATTAATTATAATTAATATATAATTAACTAATGATTAATTATTAATATAATTAAACACAATTAAATTTAATTAATTATAATTAATTATGATTTAAAAATAATTAATTATAATTATTTTAATTAATTACAATTAATTCACAATTATTTAATTTGTAATCATAATTAAGATCAATAAACATAATTAACCTTATTTAATTATGATTAATTTAAAATTAAGTATAATTAATATAATTAATTGTAATTAATGTTAATTAATTAATACTAATTCATAATATTTAAACTAATTAATTATAAATTAAAATAAATAATAATAATAAAATAAAAAATCCATCTCCCCACCTCTCGATTCAGCAGATTCTTAGGATAGGGCTGAGGAAGTGCGTGAAAGGTAGCCAGTTACCTTCACTGACGGCGAGCTCTCGTCGTTTGTTCCGATCAAACAGGAAGGGAAGGCCGCTGAAGGCGTCGGCTAGGGCTGGAGACCGAAAGTGTTTGGCTGGAGGAGGATTTGGCGTTAGATTTGTGGAGGTCACGACTAGGTAAGGGAGCCCCTTCTCTCTCTCTCTCAGTCACTCACCGGACCGAAAGATTGAGGAAGGAGGTCGGAGCTCGGGTATGCAGTGGGAGAGGCGAGAGTCTTGTGATGGGGAAGAGCACCCAAAAGGCTTGGATGAGTTTGGTATTTATTGACGAGAGTGGGACAGTGACCGAGAGCGGGATTTGAGCATGAATCGCGGGAGATGATTGTTTCGACGCCGACCTATACAAGGTAGCACTGTAACAGCGGCGGGACCTTTGAGGGATTTACGGGATGGTCATTACAAGTAAGTAATTGTTTAAACCTCTTTTCTTTTATATCTTCTGGATAACACACAAAGGTCAACAATATTTTAGCAATTATTTAGACTATATTGATATTTGAACTAAGGTCATCTATTTTGGGCTAGATAAACCTCAACATTTGGAAATACTAAAGTGTATTTTAGCAACCACTAAAAAGTTTGATTTGGATAGATTTATTGATGTTTAATTTGGGTAGAACTAGATCTAAATGCCTAATCTTGGAGTGACCTTAATGTCACACCCCAGTTTGGCTCACCCCCTAACAGTCAAACTGGAGTATAATAGAGAAGGGAATAAACCTATTTAGACTCTCTTAATATTTCAACATTTCAAACTCCACACTTAATAATAGGAAGCATGTAATATATCTCGAGTAACATCAAATATAAACAATGCAAATACAGAGCTTTACTACAACGTTTAAACCTTACTTACATACCCAAAAGTTTTGTATAGCTTACACTTGAACCTCTATATACATCCAAAAAAAGTATGTACACCAAAAGAAAGATAGTCATCCCTTTAATGCTTTACGGGCTCCTTTTCCTTACCTGCAGTACAACCACTGCTAATGAGCTATAGCCCAGTGAAATACACAAGCAATGTACAAGAATTAATAATAATACTTTAACCATAAAAAAAGAAGCATAACATTAATGACTAAATAATAACATGATTAGAGCATCTTCTACATGGGTCACAAGAAAACATAGCAATACTTTCTCATCTTACTAATTACTCAACACAATTTTTTTAAGCAAGTCATATGATGACTATAAGCTTTTGCACCCTTTCAGCTCTTCAATTCAAGTTTGGGTCTAGTTTCCCAACTTTTAGAATTGACGTTGTTCTCTCAATTCAGGGTTGGATCTAAATTCTCAACTTCTAGAATTGAGAGTATAGGCTTATCTCTTTAGGTTTTTCACCTTTACTGGTGCGGGCTTATCCCCCAACATATGACTTACAAGCATTTATACTCTTTTTCATTTTAGGAACATTTTCATAATCATTTCCAACGATCATATAAATTGGAATCAACTACATGTGTAATCCACATATGAATCAATTGTAATGAATTGAAATACATGGTATCATGTGAACAACAAAAATGCTATTGTAAACATGATAAATATCAATATGAAATTTTATAAAATTGTTACTATTTCTTATGCATCGTTGGGTATCTCACCTCGTCCTCTAGAATATTTGGGTGATGCTCTCCGAAACCCCCATGGTGAGAAACTTGGCATGATAAATTCTTTATCTAACAATTCCTGTAATTGACTTTTCAGCTCTTGTAATTCTTTGACTGTCATTCTATAAGGTGCATAAAGTATAATACATATAACTTTTGATATATATTCATTCATTTTATATTTGAAATACATTTTCTTTATGCGGTTCATTTTATTCCATTCATTCATTTATCAATATTATATCATACCTTTCATTTCTTTATGCATATATATTATATTCATTTATAACATTATCATTTACTTTAACATATCTTCTTTTTCCCATTTATTTTGTATAAGATCACCGTCTAAATGTACCAAAAGTACAATAATGTTTATTTTCCTTTTCCTTATCTATAACCTTTTACTTTTTACTGGCACGGGTACGTTGCTTCCCCAGCATGTACCATATGGGGGTGAACTCCTGTAAGTTTGCATGCATATCCTATTTCTTTTCTTTTTCTTTTCATTTATCTTTCATTCTTTTGTATACCATTCATATATATATATATATATATATATATATATATATATATATATATATATATATATATATATATATATATATATATATACTTTTGATATACATGTCAATATGTATAAAAGCTTTCTAGCTTTATTTTATATTTTCCTTATATGCATTTTCTTTACATACATTCACTTTCACACATATTTATACTTCTATATGCATTTGCTTATTCCATAAGTAATAATTTTCAAAACAATTCATAATATTTATATAACATACTCCATTCAAAATAAAAATAGAAAAGAATACAATAAAAACAATTATGTAAGTACTCACTTTGAATCTTTCATGTCTATGATCCTGCCACAAACTAAGGAGATACACAATAACGTAAGTTACATATAGTTAACTTTCATCCAATTTCTCTATAACATCTATCTAATTTATTCTTACCTCAACCTCAAATTTTCTTTCTAGTTGAATTCTTTGAAGAACCCAACTTCTACAACTTGATCTCTCCCTTTCTAAAATCCCTAAATCCATACAATATAACTTTCATGAAATGTTATTAAATAACAAAATTTAATTAAAGTTATACAATAAAGAATTCACTTACAAATGAAAATTTTCACAAAATCCCTAAATCCTTCTTCGTCTCCTAAAATTCTTTCTCTTTGCTTTCAATTCCTTCCTTTTCCTTTAAGAAACTATCATTCGCTTTAAATGAAGTAATCGACGAAATTTATATAAGAAAAAAATGGAAAGAAAAATCAACAATCCTTCTTCTCACTTTCCCCGGGTTGTTCCTCTCGTTTCTTCCTGATCTCCACTTCTTTGGCAATAGGAATGAAATGGAGTTGTTGATTCTTATCCCCAAACACAATGGATTGCTAAAAATAGTGAATCGAAAACTCAAAAACCCCCCTACGCATGCGCTCGGTTCCGCCCAGTCGTCTGCCTCTATTGATTCACAAAAAACTAACCCCATTTCTGGGTTGCGACTATTATTAGGAGGGATGCCAGCCACCCAAACCGGTCCTTTACATGCCTTCATGAATAACCATAATTTTTTATTTTAAGTGTCTTTTCTTGTGTTTCATATTATCAGTTTTGCAAAACAAAACCTTTGAAACTTTCATTTTTTTTTCCTTCTGACAGCAATATGCCTTCTGGTGATAATTCTGTGATTGAGAAAAAACTTTCGGAGAAAGAAAGGTCAACACTTGAGGTACACTTTATCTTTTTTAATGTTTAGCAAGTTCATAAATTTAAAAATACTCCTGCTGGTGATGGTGAGCTTCTTAACTTGAGATAATTAGCCTTTCAAAGTGGATTCTTAATTCCAATGTCATGTGATTGCACCTAAACTTCAATCTTCAGTTTTAACATAGGCTAGTTTTTATTTGGCGATATTATGAAAAGGATTGTATTAGCAGTCTAATTAAAATATTTTAAAGAGCGAATACGGGAAAATTTTTTCTCATTAGAATATAAAAAATGAATTTTCGTATTCAACGGAGTGCACGAATATGGTTTGTAAAATTAATAGTTTTTTATAATTAAAATAATTTCCATATTTTTTTGTATTCTACAATATTTATAATTATTTATTATTTTTTAAAATTAATAATTAATTATACTGGAATATTAAATAATTATGATTAAATTTTAATAAATTAAGTGTAATTACTGTTAAATTATTTAAAATAATGAATTTATTTATTAATCAAATTTATAATTAAAATTAATAAAAAATAATCATCTCAATTCCATCAATAATTCGATGTTAAAATTTAATAATTAATTATACTAAAATAAATAAGGTTTAATTACTGTATAATTGTAATTATACAAAATATTTATGATTATAATATAATAGATTAAGCTTAATTACTATATCATTAGTTAAAATAATGAATATATTTATTAATCAAACTTTAAATCTGATTTCATAAAAAGATAATAATCTCAATTCCATCAATTATTATCATACATGCATGCATATATCTCGTATCGACCTTCCTCCAATAATTTGCTTTTTGGTCGCCAACATATTGATTGGTGGAGGAGACGATTAAATTCCCAGGATTGATGTTAACCATTAGTGGTGGAGGCAATGAAATCTAATGAAATTTCCACCAGTTATTTTTAAAACTTCTTAAAAACTTTCAAAATTTCATTCTGATGGTGTTAGTTCTCCATACCATATCAACAAACAAGATGTTTAAAGAAAAAAAAAAGAAACTATTTAATAATTAAGAAGAGGAAATCAAATTAAATTGTGTGATAAGAAAGAGGAGATATAAAATTATTTGAAATAATAATTTCTATTTAATAAATGTCAATCATTTTAAACATTGATTTAATATTCATTGTAATGGTTCTACCTTCAAAAGCATTAAATAAATCAATTTATTAGCAAATATACATTGATTGAAGATTTAGTACTATATATTACCATCAGGCTAATGGATTGATTGAAGCATTCAACAAGACATTAGTTCAGGTGTTAAAGAAAATTTTAGATGAGACCAAACTTTTGTGAGATGAAAAGTTAATCGAAGCCTTGTGGGCTTATTCGACCACATACAAAACTTTGACTTAGTCTATATCTTTTGTTTTAGTCTATAGAGCAGAGATTGTTCTCCCTTTGGAGGTACAATTTCTATCCCTCAAAATTGAAATAAATAATAAAATTACAAGTGAACAAAATGCTCAACTGAGATTGAAAGAACTTGATGGTTTAGATGAGAAGTGTTTTTAAGCTCAACAGAACCTCGAGTTGTACCAAACCCGTATGACTCAACCTTATGACAAATTGATCCATCCTAGGACTTTGAAGGTCGATGACTTAATCCTAGTTCTTCGTAGACCGATTATAACTCACCGTAAAATAAGTTACAAATTCGAGCCCACATGGGAAGGCCCCTTTGTGGTAGAAAAAGCTTATCAAGGAGGGTCTTACAAGCTAATTGATTGTAATGGGGAACATCCTATGTTACCTATCAATAAACATTACTTAAAAATATTACAACTAATTGTATTCAAATTTCAATCATATTAATGAATAGAAATGTTCCTTTCATCTAGTTGTTGACTGGGGCTAGATTACTAAAAGCTTGGTCTTAATTCCAAATCAATCATCTTTCTCCAAAAGAAAGTTAATATTCTCTTTCTCCAAAAGAAAATCATTTCTATTTTTTTAGTATCAGCTAACTTTAGACATCCCTAAATAGGAGTCTTCTTAGCGACTTGCAAATCTAGGTAGAATTCAAATCTTCCAAGGTCCCTCCCAGCTAAGTCTTTTAGAACTAGTTTTTCCCAAAATGAATATTAATAGATCTATCCAAAATTTTAAGACTTTTTTTGGTCTTGAAATACCTTTTAGTCTACCCAAATATTAAGGTTTTTATCTATCCAAAATAGGTTATCTTATCCCAAATATTATTAATGTTTAAGTAGTAGCCAAAATACTCTTAGCCTTAGTATCTTTTGAGTTTTGTCTTACCAAAACAAGGCAAATTCTACTCCTAGTTGGTTACTAGAATGCCTTTTAAAACTTTTCAATAGGTGGCAAATGCCTTTTGAACTTTTAGGAAACACCAAATGTTCCTAACCCATCTCAAGTGGTAGTTAAATATCCTTAAACTTTTAGGTCGTAGCCCAAATATCCCTTGCTTTTTAAGGAGACAACAAAAACCTAAAGACCGAATCAAGCAATAGAGTGTCTTTGGCTTCTTTCATGCATTCGAGAAAGAGAAGAATGTTAGAAAGATCCACTTTCCTAGGGAATTGAGAGGCCCGCATTTTTATGGTGTTCTGTTGCTTAATTGCTTGATTAAAACTTTTGTCACACCCCATTTTGTCCTCGCTCGAGTCAATCCAAAGTATAACAGAGAAGAAGAATCTGAATCGACCTCCTTTACTAATACCTATTCTAAAAACCTATATCTGAATCGGGGGATAAGAGGTAGTCTATTCAGAGTATCCTAACATATTATAACATATCAAGTTTTATACTTCATAACATGAAGCATATGTAATATATCTTAAATAAAATGCACATTTCAATTGAAATACAAAGCTTTATTAAAAATTTTAAAATATACTTACATATCCAAAAGTCTATACAGCTCTTACTCAGATTCATCAAAAAATTGTATGTACACAAAAGAGTAGTCAACTATCCTGATTATTACCCCACTGGCTTCTTCCCCTCCCTGTAGTACAACCACTGTTAATGAGATAGAGCTTAATGAAATACGCAAGCAACGTATAAAAAATAATAACAACATTTTAAAAATTGATTTAAAACCCATGTAAATTCTATATTGGTCATAAGAAATACATAACATCACTTTCTTTATTGTTTACTGTTCACTGTTCAATATCTTTATTCAACTCATATGATGACTATAGACTTTTGCACATTTCCAGCTTTCTAATTCAAGATTTGATCATAATTCTCAACTTTTAGAATTGAAGTTGTTTTCTCATTCAAGGCTCGGTCCAAATTCTCAACTTTTAAAATTTCGAGAGTATAGGCTTACCTCGTCAGGTCTTTCACCTTTACTTGTGCAGGATTTATCTTCCATTTATGAGATATTTAACCTTTTCAAATACCATTCATTTTTGTTAACAATAATAAAATATGTTATTGTAATCCATATTTAATGAATCGACAATTTATACATTGATAAACTAGTATAAATTGAAATAATTGCTATCATAAATATAACAAGTACGAATTTGCAATTATATGAAATTTTAAATATTTCCTATGGCATCGTTTGGGTATCTCACCTCATTTTCTAGAATAATCGGATAAATTGGTTCACCTAAAATAGCCCGATTTCTTTTTGTTTTGAATATCACTTCCACCAAACTTCTCATTCAATACCATCCCTACCTCTCTTCCAAAACTCCTCTACTATATATATATATTTTTCCTCTTCTTTACTTTTTTCTGTAACAACTACAGCCCTCTCACAAAATTCAGCAAACATCCCCTTGTTTTTCCTTGTTGTTCTGAATTTTTTAGCAACTAGTAGCAGCAGTCCTTACTTCCCTATTTCCTGAATTCAGCAAACACTGCATCAGCCCTTACGCAACTACAGTCTTTGTTTCCTTGCTGAATTCAGCTGCATTATGTCCAGCAAATACTGAATTCAACAAACCCTACAGCCCTTGATTGATTCCTTACCTGATTTTTGCCATTTTTTAATTCTGAATATTCCAGCAGCATGCAGCAACATTTCCCAGCCAACAGCCCTCACGGCATCAGCTCACACGACCGCTGCTTTGAATTCGAGAGAGGATGGCGGGTGGGGAAGAAATGGGATGATGGAAATACTTTTTTTTTACTTAACTCGTATCTTCATATAATATACTAATGCTTATCCCACTAACCTATTCCCTTAATTCCAGCCGTAGGATTACAGATCAGCCCCTGCATGCATGTTTAAGTGGAAAACAAAATTTTGCTAGTGGCAAATAAGATTCTGCTATAATAAAATTCATTTAATGAATTGTTAGATAGGTTTAGCAGCTATTAAATGAACATAGAAAATGTTGATATAATAAAATTCATTTAATGAAAACATATTTTGGATATACTTATATATATGAAATGGATCAAAATAGAAATTAAAATTTAATGAAAATAAGGTTGACATTTTCCATATGAGTGATAAAATAGTGAATAATTTCGGGAAATGTTCATGCTTACATTTGATTGAAATTTGAGTATTATAACTTCGTATTTATATCTTGATATTGAAAATCATCTTGCTACGTTCCTGGCCATCCACATCAAGTAACATCAGATCTGTGTCTAGATTTTGCTTTTATGTTTTGCGTTACTATTTTGACTCCGACATGTTCCTATAATGTTTGTTTTATCCTAGGACTGCACCATCAGACATTATAGTAAACTCTGCTATTCATTTCAGGAAACAGTTCGACAGTTTCAAGAGACTCTCAGTAAATCGCCCAAAGATTCTGCTGCACTTGAAGTGAGTAATGGATTGTTGGCTATGTTAATGTACAATCTAAACTTGCAAATTATAAATGCTTTTGTTGACTTTTAATTGCTTCTTCAATGCTGTTATTTAATATTTTGAGTTATCATGGATGGGTATGCACAGATGCATACCCGCATAATAAAACATGCTTGGAGGAATTTTAAGCTTTTCTCATCCATAGTTGGTATATTATATTTTTCCTTGAGATCAAAGTGTTTCACATTATCTATGATTTTTTTTTTTCTTTTTATTCAATGCTGACTTCAATGGTTGTTTCGGGGTAGACCCGACTAATCACGATGAAGCGTCTAGCAAACAGCGAGACATATTTTGTTTAAAAGGCATCAACAAGTCAAAATCATCAAAACGACATTCATTCATGAGATGAACAACATCGACGTGTTTGGGACAATTGAAACAACAACTACAATCATATTGGCTAGGGTTTTCGATCGACAAAAGTCAAAATTTTGCACGCACAAAACGAGGCAAAATACGGCATGCAAGAGCTATGAAATTTTTATGAGCAAATTGATGAGCATTTAAAACAAATATTTATTTAAATAAATAGATTATTTAAATGTTTAAATATATAAAAAAAATAAGAGAAAAGGATCAAAATTGTAAAACCCGAAAATGACGTTCGTAGGTCCTCGCATGTTTTTCGACGTGTCGCGATGAGACAAGTGAAATTTTTGAAGTTAACAGAATTTGATGGAAATAATTTCATAAAATCCTACAAAAAATTCTGATCGATTTATATACATAACTTATATTAAATTATGTGTATTATAGAAATTAAAATTGATTTAGTCCCATAAATGCTAACTTTATCCCTCATAGGTATTAATGCCGAAATAGATTGGGCAAGGGGATCATTTGCAAAACCTAATTTCTCTAATATGAGTAAACCGGCCCCCCTCTTATTTCATTCGGCCAAACTGAGAGAGGGAGCGGACAAGGGGTGGACGGAACGTGCGGCGGGGCTTCGGTGACGCGTACTTCGGCGATAATTTTCCGGCGAAGAAATTAATGCTAATCGAAGAGGACGACGAGGGAAACCTTAAGGTAGGGTTTTCACAAAATTTTAATTCCTTAAATATATTTTTACAAAAATTATTCCTAAGGACATTAGGAATGTTTTTAAAACATGAATTTGAATTTTTAATGAAAATTTTGTTTTTATAATTATTTAATTAATTTAATCCGAAAATTAATAATATAATTATAAATATATGTTAAGGATTAATTTTGGAGCAATATTTTGATGAAATTAAAGATTTGTGATTTTCCAAAATTTAAGATTTAATCAAATCCGAAAATTAAGTTTTATTTAATTTAAAATTCATTAAGTGTCGTAAAAAATAATTAAGGGTAAAACGAAGGGTTTAGACATATCAATTAGATTATTCAATTGTGACACGTCTCTTTTGTTATCATTTTAGGTTATGATCGTTAAAGTGATAAGCTGTGTCAAAATGACTTTTTAAAAAAGTTCCGTACTTGATTTGAGGTAGGTATTCATGTTTTTAGTAAAAATTACATAATTATGCTTTGTTCTATTATTCAATGCAAATGGTTGAAAAATTTCATGTTATACGACATTTTTGGCAATATGTACATTCAAGTCTTTTATTTCATGAAATTAATGAGCTTTCAATAGATTAAATGTTTTTATGCTTTGAACAAATGAATTTTTGATTTTAACACTTGTTTTTCAATACCCATATGAGTGAAAGAAAGTATAACAAAAGAATGTGCATGAGGAAAAGTTATGAAAAAATGTATTTCTTCAAAGTATGAGAATTGATGTTTAAGAAAAGACAAAGATAAATGAAAGATTTTACATTGAGGAAAAGTTATGAAAAAATGTTTCTTATATGTACTGATACGAAATTATGCAAGTATGATAATCCTTTCATGTTTTCATACGAAAAACTACTTTATTTTGGTTTTATATAAATTTTTATCTAAAGACTTGAACTACATGCTGTGCAAGTAAGCTCATCCTACATTTTGAAATGTTTTTCTGGAGAAACTATTAAGAAGTGATGACTACACGACGACCGTACACATCGTCTTAGGGGACCTCAGGAAGAAAGGTTCTTTTTGTATTATCTTTTGAGTTATAGTTTGAGTTCAGTAGTATGTACCTGTGTATGAACAATTATTGAACTATATGTAATTGTGGTTTGATGTTTTAGTAGTTGTGTGAGAAGAAATAGTATGGAACAATTGAGCTTGATGTTATTAGTGGTTCTTTCATATAATTAGATGATGTTTATATACTGACATTAAAGTTTTAAATGAAATTGTTTATATTTTATATGTGTTATCCGTACAACCGACTGTTTCCACCCCGTTATTATCGGGCTAGTCAGGACGGGTCGTGACAAGAGTGGTATCAAGGCAAAGGTTTAGTAATGATAAATGAAAGAGCCTATAGGATGATTGAATGAGTCGTAAAATATTTAGGTAGTGTAAAATTATGAATTATTTTTTCTTATGATTGATGTGTTTTATCTCAGGAATATTGATCCTGAGCAGAATGCCACTGATGACATTAATTTGGAGGAAGGAAGGGAGCTATCAGAAGTAGCAGAACCTTAGAAGAATAGTGATAACAACACTATGGAGTCATTTGCCCAGATGATTGAAGCAATGACTCAGATGATAAAGACCTTCCAAACTCAGAGCAGTGACAGTGGATGTGGAAGTCGACCTGTGGATAAGAACCTGAAACTATTTCAGGATATGAAGCCTCTATTGTTTTCAAGTGGCGGACCTATAGAGGCTGAGGATTGCCTGATGCAGATCGAGAAGATACTAGGACCGTCTTGCCCAGAGGATAGGAAGGTGACACTGGCTGCTTATGCTTTTGATGGAGAGGCTAAAAGGTGGTGGTGGAGTCAGTTGCAAGAGACCTTGGAGGAAGACTAAGCAACCAAGTTACTTGGGAGGAGTTTGTAAAGGTATTCAGAGGCTGGTATGTGCCTATATCAGCTAGGAGACAAATGCAAGACAAGTTCAACAGATTGGTTCAGAAAACTGATATGTTTCTCAGTGTGAGGCAGAGTTCACGATGTTGCCCAAATATGCCCCACACTTGATACCTAATGCTGAAGAGAAATGCCACCGCTTCCTGAATAGGTTAAAGGACATGATAAGGCATCCATTCATTCCTTTTGGGATAGAAGATTACTCTGTTTTGGTAGAAAGAGCCAGAAGGATTGAGATGGACATGCAGTCAACTCAGAAGAGGAGGGATTTTCAGAAAAAGAAGATGGAGGGCAGGTCAAAGCCCTCCCAGGTTGCTTAGTCTTCTCAGTCAGGGGTTCCTACTTGGAAGAAGCCCTAATCCAGCAACTCTGACAGCAGTGCTTTAACTGCTACTTTATACAGCAAGTGTGGGAGAGTGCCTCTCAGGCACTAATACTTGTTTTTTGTGTCATCGGCCTGAACACATGGCGAAGTCTTGCCCTCTTTTGGGTCAGAGATCTGCTACAGAGGTCAGGTCAAGCAACAATACTCAGAGGACAACTGGTAGACCAAGAGCTGTGAAGTCTACAGCTTCTATGTCTTCTCAATGTCAAACTTGTCAGAATATTCAGCCTCGAGTCTATATGGATTGTCCCAGCAAGAAGCTAAGGGGTCTCCTAATGTGGTTACAGGTGCGTAGTTTAATTAATTTCAATAAATAAATTTTTTTTTATGAATGAGCAATGAAAAGATATGAAATGATGAATGACATGTTTTTATAATTGAATTTTGTAACTCTTTATGATTAGGAACAATCCTTATATGCGATAGACCTGTTAGAATCATGTTTGATATTAGAGCGTCACACTCCTTTATTTCAGAAGAATTTGTTAGATCTGCAAGTTTTCTTCCTACAATTATGATTAAATCTCTATCAGTTCTAATGCCTAATGGATATCATATGAAAGCTAAACATAAATGTCAAGTGGATTTGAGGATTTGTGATATGAGCTTTAAGGCGGATCTGATTGTATTACCTCTATTTGAGTTTGATGCAATCCTAAGCATGGATTGATTATCTTGTCATTTCGTGACTATAGATTGTAACAAAAAGGATGTTAAGTTTTGTATGCCAGGAGAGGAGAAATTTAAATTTCAAGGGGATAAAGGGGTAACTGCTGTGATTGTGTCATCCTTGAATGCTTTTAAAATGTTAAAGAAAGGTTATGAAGGCTTCTTGGCCTATGTTAAGGAGGAGAAGAAAGAGAGCTGAAGGACATCCCAATTGTTCAAGAATTTTCATAAGTATTTTCAGATGATTTACCTGACTTACCTCCGAGTAGAGAAATAGATTTATCTATTGAGTTAGTGACAGGAGCTGAACTTGTTGCTAAAGCTCCTTACAGAATGGCAATTAAAGAGCTTAAGGAGTTGAAGGAGCAACTGCAAGAGTCGCTTGAGAAGGGTTTCATCAGGCCTAGTACCTCACCTTGGGGTGCTCCTATTATGTTTGTGAAAAAGAAGGATGGAAGCCTAAGACTCTGTATAGATTACAGAGAGCTGAATAAGTTGACAGTGAAGAATAAGTATCATCTTCCCAAGATAGATGATTTGTTTGATCAGTTGGAAGGTGCTTTAGTGTTTTTCAAGATTGATTTGAGGTCAGGGTATCATCAGCTCGATATTAGAGAGGAAGACATTGCAAAGACTGCTTTCAGTATTAGATACATGCATTATGAGTTTGTAGTGATGTCCTTTGGTTTGATGAATGCTCCTACAGTATTTATGGACCTCATGAATAGAATCTTTAAGTCATTTATAGATCTATTCGTGATAGTATTTATAGATGATATACTGGTATACTCCCCAAATGAGGAAATGTATGCAAATCACTTAAGGATTGTGTTAAATGCAATAAATAGAAATGAACTGTATGCTATATTCTCCAAGTGCGAATTTTGGCTGAAGAGTGAAATTTTTGGAGCATGTGATCACTGATGGGAAGATATCTGTGGATCAGCATAAGGTGCAAGAAATAACAAACTGGCCAAGACTAGTTACAGTGACTGAGGTTAGGAGATTTTTGGGATTGGCAAGCTACTACAAAAGGTTTGTTGAGGGGTTTTCATAGATAGCTATGCCACTATCCAGATTGACTAAGAAAACAGTAAAGTTTGATTGGACAGCTCAGTTTGAGGAAGCTTTTTCAGCAATTAAAACAGTGTTTGATAACTACTCCAGTGCTGACTATCCCCTCAGGATCAGATGGATTTCATCTTTACAGTGATGCCTCACATAAAGGGTTGGGTTATGTACTGATGCAGAATGGAAGAGTCATTTCTTATGTTTCTAGGCAATTGAAGAATCATGAAAGGAACTACCAATCCACGATCTGGAATTAGCTGCTGTAGTTTTTGCATTGAAGATCTGGAGGCATTACTTATACGGAGTTCAGTGCGAAGTTTTTACTGACCAACAGAGTTTGAAGTATATCTTCACCCAGAAGGAACTGAATTTAAGGCAGAGGAGATGGTTATAACTCATTAAGGATTATGAGTTGGACATTCAGTATCACTCGGGCAAACCAAATGTGGTTGCAGATGCTTTGAGTAGGAAGAATTTTGGTACTGCAAAATGTATGATTACACAACCGCAGGAATTGATTAGAGAATTGGAGAAGTTAGAGATTTCATTGGTTCAGCCCAATGATGCAGAAATTATGAGATTAAATCAGACTATTATCCAATCAACTTTTCCAGAAAGGGTATGAGAAGCTTTGCCAAATGATGCAGATTTTAAGAAGATACTGGATTTGGTCAGTGTGGGACGCACTGAAGACTTTGAGCTTGATGATGAAGGATTACTTTGTTATAAGGACAGATTGTGTATATTAGATGTGGATGATTTAATAAAAGAAATACTTCAAGAAGCTCACTACTCTAGTTACATCATTCATCCAGGCAGTAACAAAGTGTATCAGGATTTAAAAGAGGTATTTTGGTGGCCAGGAATGAAGAGAAGTGTGGCAGAAACAGTATCCAAATGTACTTCATGTCAGATGGTTAAGGTTGAACATCAGAAATCAGGATGATTTCTATAGCCCTTACCTATACATGAGTGGAAATGAGAAGACATTGCTATGAATTTTGTGATTGATTTACCCAGATCTAGAAGAGGATGTGATGCTTTATGGGTGATCATTGATAGGTTGACTAAGTTTGTATACTTCTTACCTATCAAACAGTCTGATCCAGTTGAGAAATTGGTAAGCTTGTATGTTGATCAGATTGTCAGATTATATGGAGTACCTAAGTCTATAGTGTCAGATCGGGATGGAAGATTTACTTCCAGATTGTGGAAGAAGGTTTAGGAAGCTATGGGTACCAGGATTACCTTTAGTACAACTTTTCACCATCAGATAGATGGGCAGTTAGAAATAACTATTCAGACCTTAGAAGATTTGCTCAGGTTATGTGTTTTAGATTTTGGTGGTAAGTGGGAGACATATGTACCTTTGATTGAATTTGCCTATAACTTCCAAGCAAGTATCGGTATGACACCTTATGAAGCTTTGTATGGGAGAAGGTGTAGAACACCTTTAAGTTGGGTTGAGACAGGGAAAGGAAGATTATTGGTGCTGATCTGGTTGATGATGCTACAGAAAATATCAGGTTAATCTGAGATAGATTGAGGGCAATGCAGGATAGACAGAAGAAATACTATGATGTCAAACACTGACCAGTTGAGTTTGATGTTGAAGAGTTTGTATTCCTCAAAGTTTGTCCAATAAAGAGAGTGAAGAGATTTGGCAAAGTGAGAAAACTGAGTCCAAGATATGTAGGTCCTTTTGAGATTTCAGAAAGGATTGGAAAGGCGGCCTATAGGTTGATTCTACCAGCACACATAAGTGGAGTGCATGATGTGTTTCATATTTCTTCTTTAAGGAAATATATTTCAGATGAAGCTCAATGGATTAATGCTGAAGTGGTAGATATTCAACCGGATTTAACATTTGTAAATGAACCAGAGAAAATCCTTGACTATGATGTTAAGCAGTTGAGGAGCAGAGCGATTCCTTATGTTAAGGTGCTTTGGAAGCACAGTTCAGAAAAGAATGTCACTTGAGAGGAGTCAGAATTGAGGGAGAATCACCCTCATTTATTTTGACTAAGGTATGACTTTATTGTTTAGTATTTTTTTCTTTTAAATTTCGAGGACGAAATTTTTATTAGGAGGAGAGAATTGTAAAACCCGAAAATGACTTTCGTAGGTTGTCACACGCTTTTCGAGGCGTCGCGATGAGACAAGTGAAAATTTTGAAGTTAACGAAATTTGATGGAAATAATTTTATAAAATCCTACGCAAAATTCTGATCGTTTTGATATATATAACTTATATTAAATTATGTGTATTTTAGAAATTAAAATTGATTTAGTCCCATAAATGCCAACTTTACCCCTCATAAGTATTAATGCCGAAATAGATTAAGTAAGGGCAAGAGGGTCATTTGCAAAACCTAATTTCTCTAATATCAGTAAACTGGCCCCCCCTCTCATTTCATTCGGCCAAACCGAGAGAGGGAGCGGATAAGGGGAGGACGAAACGTATGGCGGGGCTTCGGCGACGGGTACTCCAGCGACGATTTTCCGGCAAAGAAATTAGTGCGAATCGAAGAGGACGACGAGGGGAACCTTAAGATACAGTTGTTTCAAAACGAATCTCTCTAGATCTCAAGTATTTTGGAAAATAAATTTCTATGGTTTTTTCCAAATTCTCATTTTCTTCCAAATTTTCTTTAAGAAATGAGTAGAGAAGGATTAAGAGGGCTTTTTAACAATAAAAATGAAGGTTTTATGAGGAAATTTTGAAAATTGGAAACTTAGAGTTTTCACAAAATTTTAATTCTTTCCTAAGGACATCAGGAATGTTTTTAAAACATGAATTTGAATTTTTAATAAAAATTTTATTTTTATAATTATAAAAATAATTTAATCCGAAAATTAATAATATAATTATAAATATATGTTAAGGATTAATTTTGGAGCAATATTTTGATAAAATTGAAGATTTGTGATTTTCCAAATTTTAATATTTAATTAAATCCAAAAATTAAGGTTTATTTAATTTAAAATTCATTAAGTGTCGTAAAGAATAATTAAGGAAAAAATGAAGGGTTTAGACATATAAATTAAATTATTAAATTATGACCCGTCTCTTTTGTTATCATTTTAGGTTGTGATTGTTAAAGTGATAAGCTGTGTCAAAGTAACTTTTTGAAGAAGTTTCGTACTTGGTTTGAGGTAGGTATTCATGTTTTTTGTAAATATTTCATAATTATGCTTCGTTTTATTATTCAATATAAATGGTTGAAAAGTTTAATGTTATACGACATTTTTGACAATATGTACATTCATGTCTTTTATTTTATGAAATTAATGAGCTTTTAGTAGATTAAATATTTTTATGCTTTGAACAAATGAATTTTTGATTTTCACATTTATTTTTCAATACACATATGAATGAAAAAAAATATAATAAAAGAACGTGCATGCTGATGCGTAGTGTCCAAAATGGTAAAGAGACTCGAATGAGTCTAATGGTAAAGGAGGCTCGTAGAGCCAATGGTAAAGGAGGCTCATAGAGCATATGGTAAAGGAAATGACTAAAATTTGACTGTGTACCTGATCAGTACAAAATTATGAGCAAATCCGAGATGGGTGATATTAAAGACATTATGTATTATATTGATTTCTTTATGTTTTTCTTCAAAGTATGAGAATTGATGTTTAAGAAAAGAAAAGATAAATGAAATGTTTTATATTGAGGCAAAGTTATGAAAAAATGTTTCTTATATGTACTGATACGAAATTATGCAAGTTTAACAATCCTTTCATATTTTCATACAAAAAACTTCTTTATTTTGGTTTTATGTAAATTTTTATCTAAAGACATGAACTACCTGCTGAGCGAGTAAGCTCATCCTACATTTGAAAATGTTTTTCAAGAGAAATTGTTAAGAAGTGATGGTTGCACGATGATTGTACACATGACCTCAGGAAGAAATATTCTTTTTATATTTTTTTTGTCACGACCCGGCCCGACTAGCCCGATAAAAATGGGGCGGGAACTGTCGGTCGTACAGAAGAGCACAATTAAACATAAATAATTTCATTAAAGATTTTAATATCAGTACCTAAATATCATCTAACGTTAAATGAAAAAGCGACTAAACCACATCAAATAAAAGTGTTCCAAATTTTTTCTTTTCACACAACTACTAAAACATCAAACCACAAATTACATAAACTCCAAATCACTGTTCATACACAGGTACAAACTCAAACTCACAAACTACACATACAAATAAAGACTCAAACTC
>JADPUM010000093.1:0-25000 GCA_016618105.1 Dendrobium huoshanense | reverse complement strand
ATCACTTCTTCCGTTGGTCTCTTTACCCATTTCTTCCTTGGGTGAGTGTGGCCAACATCTAAAAAAAAATAATAATAAATATTAAAAGAGAGGTCGTACCTCCAAATTTGGTTTTATCTAGTTTTTTGTTCTGATTTTGACCTTCTGCCCCGGCCTAGCCTGTGAGGCGACAGCGTCATATCAGACCTCTAGATATCCTTTTCAATCTTATGGATTTATGGTCAATAGATTTCTCATTCAACATATAAATCCTTAAAATTGAAAAGAATTCAAAACTTTTGAATCCGGTCATCTCAAACTACTTTAGTCTTAATCCCCTCACTTCCCCTTTGACCTCCAGGGGTGGGGAGGGATAGACTATTCCTTTTACTTGGGTTTTCTCACGATTCCATAAGCCTTCGGGCAAGGGGAATCTCTGTCCGTTGTGTTTTGGAGTCGGTAAGAAAACCCCTTTCAAATCCTTAAAATTTCTTCAAAATTCTCTTAAACTCTAAGTTGTCATATGTTACCCCATACGATCTCCTTGTGGGCTAACATATGTCAAATTTTAAATAAAAAAAAAAAACTTTTTGGCATGTACTTAGTCTCTTCACCCTTTTAACATGTGTTAAGCAATATCCTTCACTGCTCGAAACATGTTGGAGGGTTGAGACTTTCTTACAAGCCTCAATTTTCAAAAAAAATTATTTCTTTCACCTCCCTTTTAAAGTAAATCTAATTTCAATCCTTTCTTTAACTTTCACAAAATCCCAAATGGCTGGCCAATTGATTTTCTCTTTCGACCGAGAGTTGTCCTCGACTGTTAATGACCAAGGGAGCATTATCATTTTTGGAATGGGATTTAGTATTCTTAAGCTCTCTATGGATGGACACCAGATTGTTAGTTTGGATGCCAGTAAGGAAATTCCCCCAGTGGTTGAGTTGATCGTGGGATCTGCACCCACCTTGCCAGTAGTTAATGATGATCAGAAACAGTCTGAACCAGTTGTTGAGCCTCCCACTGAAGTCAAATCTGTTTTTTAGGAAGGGTCTAGTTCTGGACTTAGCTTTGCCACTAAGAATCAGTAGAAAAACTATTTGAGGAGACTTAGAAAGAAGATCTCTAATGCTAAGAGAGTTGTACCCTTTAAGACCTTAGCTCAAGTAGAACCTGAGGCTGCTGAGGAGCTACCTATTCCTGCTTCCTCTCTCCTCCTAAAGGGGAGTCGCTTTTACCCCCTGGCTTCAGCTCAAGGGGAGGAGAGGGCAGATAGGATAGCCCGTTCTCCACCATGCCCGGTCGACTACTCGACTAAGAAGACTCAGAAAGAAAAACATCTCCAGAAGACAAGGACTTTGAGAAACATAATTCATACCTGCGCTACACAGTCTGGACAGACTAAGGAGGAATATATAAAACAATTGAAGGGAGTGATCTCACATTGCTTCCAAAAAGAAGTGTTGAAGGAAGAAGTGTCTGAAGTAAAGAATTTGACCCCACAACTCGTCAGAAAGAATAAGAAGTATGTTAGACAGCCCGCTACTTCGGTACTGGTTGATGGATATCACTGGGTGCCACGCCCTCCGTCCTCTCAAACAGAGGGTATTGTGTTGACTGGGTCCGAGAGAGGCCACCATTCTACTGGTAGACCCCCGGTACCCCCACATAAACCTGTAAGATTGGCCTCAGTGATTGTTAAGCCAAAGGGGGTTGAGATTCAAAAGTCTATGGACCTTAAAGGAAAAAGACCCAAATCTCCTGAAAAGAAATTTGTGCCAAAGAGAACTAAGTTGGAGAGTCTGCCACCACCTCCTAGAACTTCTAAGTTCATTCTACAGCTCCAACGAGTTTCAGCCAACCCTACTCCGGGTTCAGTTGACTTGATGGATGTCCAGACTAGTACCCCAGTTGTTACAGTTGACAGTCCTACCACAGCCAGTCTAACTCAAGATCCAATAGTCACCATCCCTATTACCCCAGTTGATGATCCCCAAGATCCGAGTGTCATTCCTAGGCTCCCTAGTCAGGTGTCTGAGGACCTTACCTTGCCAGATGTGGGAGCTATCACTTTACAAGCTCTTGCTTCTCCCCCTGAGGTATATGTCCCTCTCCCTGTAGAGGATGCCACTCTTCTGACTACCAGCTCTGGGATAGTTAAAGAGGAGAGAATTGACCAGGATCTAAAAATGGAAGATGAACCGGATACAAAATCTCAACCAGATCCTAATCCAAAACTCACAGAAATCTTTGCCCTCATGGATTCTGAAGAATTATTCGATATGGCTGAGTACAAATGATACTTACCCCTTGATCCTAAGTCAATTTGGGATAAACCGGTCGAGGAGGTAGTTCAAGAAATAAGAAATATTTTGTTGAACAAAGAAGGAATGACCTCTTTTGACCCTGATATGGATGATCTCCTTGGAGATGAAGATGATTATGCTGGTAGCATTCATGTGGTCGAGACTAGAGGGTCTAATAAAGAAGCTGAGCCCATCAAACATCGATTTGCTAAAGATGATGATTCACATACTGTTGAGTCAGATTCAGATGAGTCTGTAAAGGCCAGAGATGAGGAGCATATAAAAAACTTGGAGACTCAGCTCGGAAGCATGATGTCATAAGTTAGGGAGATGCAAGAGAAGTTGGATAAGACACAGCAAGAGTCTCTTAAAATCCACCAGTCAGCTCGAGAGCTCACAGAAAAGGCTAAAAGGGCAGAATTTTGTTCCAGACCTCTCGAGTCACCACCTGTGACCCTTCCTTGTCCAGTAGAAGCACCTCCAGTTTACCCCGCAGTTTCAACCACTCCTCCGATCCTGCCTTAGAAGGATATTAAGCAATTAATTGAGGACCAGGTAAGGGAGGCCTTAGCCCTTTCTCAAGGAACCGTGTCTATTTCAAAGGGTAGACCCTACCCCGAAGAATATGACTTAGTTCCTTACCCAAAGGGCTTTGTGCCACCAACTTTTAAAGTTTTCACTGGAATTGAAAATCCGAGACAGCATCTGGCCCACTTTCGAGCAAGCTGTTGCAATGCAGGAGGGTCAGATGCTCTACTATTTTGCCAATTTGTAAGTAGTCTATCTGGCATTGCTTTTGAATGGTACGCCGATCTGCCCAACGGTTCAGTAAGAACCTTTAGCGAGCTAGAAAATCTCTTTCTTAAGAGATTTTCTGGAGCGCAACAATGCACCACCGTAGGCAATCTCGTGGTTGAAAAGCAAAAGCCGGGAGAGTCTCTGGTTGAGTACATCTTGAGGTGGCAAAACCTCTCGATGAAGTGTGAACCCTTGTTGCTTTTCTCCTGAAGGGTTTCACTATTAAAACTTTTGAAAAACTTCTTAATAAGGCTAGCAATTTGCATGAAGAGGCTCCTAGGATGCCATTCTTACGAGAGCAGTCTGAAGATAGGAAGGGTCCTAAATTGGTGAAATTCTTTGAAAAGAAAGCTGTGGTCTCAGCAGTAGATAAAGGAAAGAGGCCAGTGATTAGTTAGCCTAGCACTCCACTTCCACCACAGTCACCTCAGAAGCAGCCCTTTCAGATAGTTCCTCAATATACTAGAGATCCCATCTTCATCCCTTTTAGAGAAAGATTGGCAAAGCCATATCCATTTAAGAGGGAAGCAGTTAAGAAGATTTTCAGGAGTTTGTTAAAGAAATCAGATTTTCAGTTGCCAGAGGCCAGGAGGCCTGAGGATGAGAGCAAGAAAGATGATCCCAAGTATTGCCCGTACCACAGGATGCTTAGTCACCCTCTTGAGGACTGTGTTGTGTTCAAAGATTGGCTTGAGAAGAACTACACCCAAGGTAACATCATAATACCTAAGGAATACTTGGTCGATCCAGAAAAGGCTTCAATTAAAACCATTTCATGTAATCCTCTTAACTCTTTTTGTCTTGTTGAAGATGGTTGGGACATTGCTTTGTCCCGGGCACTTAAAAAGTCAATTAACAAGTCTTTTCATCTTTCTCAACAGCTGACTACGATAGCCCAGGCCCCGGTGTGGAAGGTTGACCTGGACGCTTCGAAGAAGGATGTTGAGCCACTTCCCTCTCCAGTAGTCGTAGGAACTACTGAGAAAAATGTAAAAGAAAAGAAATTTGATTTTGTAGAGAGGAAGTGTGTGGATGAGAGATGTATTAAAATGGAGGATGGTGGTGTTAAAACCCTTTTCCCTCTTTTGTTATCTGACTTTTACTTTGCCCCATCAAAGACGAAGGGTCAAAAGATGAATAAAAAATATCCTTCTACTTCTGTCTTGATGATTGGCCATGAATCTCAAATGCAAATTGATGACTCTCCTGTTTTGAATCAAACTACTAATGAAATAGTTATTGAGGTTAATCAAACCGACCTTCCCGAATCAACTACTCAAGAAGATGTCGAATGTGAAACCTTATCAGAAAGTGATTTCCCCCAAATTGATTTTCAGGGAAGTCCTATCGAGATATAGTTTTGAGATTCTGACTCTCTTCTGCGAAACGATGATCCAATACCTACAGTGAGTGTAGACACCGCTCTAGTTTGCCCGCCTGAAGACATCGAGCAGGTGCAACTCCGTGGCGGTAAAGTCTTACCTCCTAGGTTGCCCCCTCAGGACAAAGGCAAGCAATCCTCATTTGAAGATATAAATCCAGATTCCCCTCAGTAACCAGAATTTCCTTTAATTCCTCCGGGTTTCGAGTCTGTCATTCCTAAGGTTGATTACAACGTCCTAGCCCACCTTAGGAAGTTGCCAGCAAAATTAAGTATTTACGACGCCCTCCTTCTCTCCAAAGAAATGAGGGAGTGTAGAGGCACTAATTTTTCAAAATGGGGTATAGACCTATCCAATGGGATTTAGGGTGTGATTTTTTGTGTGCTGATGATGTGTAGGATAAGGAGTGTAGAGGCACTAATTTTTCCCCAATCCAAGCTTAGGATACACCCCTATGGTGGTTTGAAGGTGACTTAGAGCTCACCTTAGGTGGTTTAGTTAACCACCTTAGAGTACTCCATTTGAGCTCAAATTTGGTGGGTTTAGTCCTTAGGGTCAGGTGATCCTATGATCCAAATTTCATCAAATTTAGAGTCTATTTGGTTTCCCAAGTAGGAACCATAATAATCCCCCTTAGAAATAACCCTTTAGCCTTAATAAAATTCTAATAAATCTGATTTAATTCTTAAAATTCCCTAAAATACCCCCAACTAACTTCAATTTATCTCTTAATCAGTGAAAATTGAAATCACTTTAATTTGACATTAAAATCCATTCTAATTTAATTTTAATCAAAATCAATGTCTAATCAATTTTAATTTATTAAAAATTATTAAAAATCCAAAAAAAAATCTTTAAACACTTGTTGATCTCTCCTTAGATCATTTCTGATATTTGGAGTTGATTTCAAGAAGTTTAAGACTCATTTGGGTTCAAATCATTAAAAGGGCCCTTAATTGAAATAATTTAATAATTACAATAAATACCCAAACTTCCAAAATTTATAACTAATTGTAGAAAATTTCAAATCAATCAAACTCAGTGGCTAATGACTCTAATTAAAATCTAATATTTTTTAAAAATTTAAAACCCCCAAAATCTTGTCAAAATCAAAAAGTCAACATTTTTGTCAACTCTAGGTCAAAATCGGGTCAAAACTTCTAAAAATCATAACTTTTCATAGAAAACTCAAAATTGAATGTACCACCTGTCTAACATTTAATTAGGTCTAGTATTTATTAAAAATCTGGAACTCTTAAGATTAACTCTAATTTTAAAAATCAAATTTTGACCCCTTAGTTAATACATCCGGATAATCTCTTAAAACCCATTAACTCTCCCAAATTCCAGAATTTTCTTAATAGGCTAATAAAACTCTCAACTAATCTATTAAAATCAGTAACCAAATCCCTTTAATATCAATCTATTCCTTTAATTCCAACCAATTTAAATAACTTAATCAACCCCGATTACCACTAGGTAACCCAGGCCTACGAGGCTATTAGCTTAGCCCCAAGGAAGGTGAAATAAACTTCATGGCCTCAGTGTGAAATAAAGGTAGTAATAAATTAATTTTTAAAATATGTTCAATTAAAATTCTTAATCTATTAATGCTTAAATTTTAATCTAAATCCCCTTTTAGGCCTTAACAAATTCAAAACTTTTCTAGATAACTCTAACTAATCACCCACTTTAGGACTTACCCCAGCCACACGACCTTCTACACACACTTTAGATGATGTGCTAGGACAACCAACTCTAGATCTAGGTTAGGCCGGTGTTTACTTTACTGCTGTGTGCCAGATTTTTTGTAGTTTTCACTACATGTTGTGGATGAAATTGCTTTGTTGTGTCTGCTTACTTTTCTGCACTCTGTGGATGGATTGATGTGTTTGGCGACTAGATTACCCTTAGGTTAGGTGCGATCTGGATGTTCACACAGTTTTCTGCAGGTGGCCATGCTCATGCAGGGCAATAAAAGGGGGGCTAATTTAATAAAAAAAAATCAATTATTATAAATGCTTGAACAGGTGTTTCAGCTGCTAAAGCCCCCAAATAAAAGGAGCGTGGCTAGTGTGTTTTCTTTCTCTTCTGCTCATTTATAACTGCTTGGGAATAATTGCTTTTTTATTTATTAACTGCTTAGGATAACCCTGCAGGTGAGTCTAGATTTTATTTTCAAATGAATGTAATTTGTATAAGTGTTAAGTGTTATGAAAGTAAGATTTTGAATTGGGATATATATATAGGTCCAAAGCTTGGACTCCGTAGAGAAAAGGATGCCCCTAAGGGGAGTAGACCTTTTCTATTTGGAGATCCAAATTTGAGCCACACTCCTCCCTACCCAAAGAGGAAAGAGTGGCCTTCCCCTTAAAGGAAGTGCCCTCTTATCCATTTGGGTAGTCCAGTACGAAGAATCAAAGGAGCTTGAAGTAAAAGGAGCCCAAAGAAGAACGAGACTGAAGATTTGAAGATTGAGAATATCCCACTCAAAACTACTTGCGTCATTACTAGGTTTAGAATCCGGGTTGTTGTCAGTGGTGCCCGGCCACTTTACTTTCTGCAAAATTCTGGTTTGTAATAAGCAAGGCAACTTTGCCTATGGACATTTATTAATTAATTTATATTTAATGTGATGAATTGATTTCCTTTAGGACTGCTTGTTTTTCTTAGTTTTTTGGCGATTGCGTGCCGCTTTTTTTTTGCCTGGACACGTGAGGCTCGCAAGGGTGTGAAAGTTTTATACTCGTAACTTTAAAAGTCTAAAATTTTAGTGAGTCTAAATAACATAGAAATATAATGAATTTAGGGAATTAGCCGAGAATCGACCCCGGGGTCGCATGCATATTTTTGTATTATTCTTTCCTTTCTTTAGACCCTTCCCTGCCTGCGGGTAGAGTTCGGATAGTCTGACCTATGAGGACGAGGTGCCGGACCTGGGGAAGTCCAGTCTTCTAAAAAATTATATTCTAAGCCTATTTTTAAAATTTCAAGCATATCTAATTTGAGATTGTTAACTAGCATGCATTGCATTAGAAAAGAATTAAAATAGTCAAAATTTTAATTTCATTAGTTTTAGCATTTTAGCACCCAACATAAGTCAAAAGGGGCCAATTAGGAGAATTTTTAGATGTCGGCCCCAGCTCTCCAAAACTTTAAATATAACGTCCCTACCACTCTTTCATAAAAGATCGGACTCATCTCTTTTAAATCGATTAGGTTGTTAGCTGGCTCCCCAATTTAGGTCGGGGTAAGTCCAGACCTTGCACTGCATTAGTTAGGATCGGACGACTGTGGTCCAGTGTCCAAAATAGATTTAGGTTCCGGGGCAGATCTTTGATTATAAGACCCCAAACTTTGGGAATCTAATCCCAAATTTCTAATAAAATACCCAACTCTAATTAAAACTTCATCTCAATCCTAAACATAAGGCCCAACACTTAGATTAAGTAGGGACACTTCCAGATGGTTCAGGAATCTCAAAGTGTCCCCTACCTCTCCTCCTTTAACTCCGTTAATAACTGCTCAATTTTGATCCATTCTCTGTTGAATTTCCAAAATTCACTTCTCTTTTTTTATATCACTCCTAGAAACTCTAACAAAATTCTGCCACCATTTTAATCAGGAGTTTTCGTAGGAGATTTTATCTCCCTACGATGTAATTAACTACGAGGGCTTGCGCTCGTAGAAGATTTGGAACCCCACACACCTGATTTCAAAATTAATTTTTTTTCTTACAAAAAAACCCTCTTAGATTTCTTTAAAAAAAAAGGAGTCAAAAGTGATTGCCATTGTCATATTAGAAGAATTATCATTGAAAGGTGATACCTTCCTTTGGGGAGATACATTCTTCTTTGATAACGCTTTGGATATGAATTCGGCAATCATACTCCTTGAATATCATAACTAGATTATTTAGTTGAACTCTATCTCATCCCTTCGGGGCCGTGTCGAGTTCTCTTTAGAATCTAACCGTGATATTCAAGAAGAATTACATAATTTTAAATCTAAACACTGTTACGAAATTTTATTTTCGTCCTTCGGGGTGATATAATTTTTCTAACAGGACGATTCGATTTTAGAATTAGAATTAAATCTCAATTTAAAATTCCTAAATAAAACCAATATTTTCAAAATATATTTTCAAAATTCCACCAACAAGGTGTGGAGTTATTTGCTTTGCTTAATTAAGATTGTGCTACGACTATAACATTAAGACAATCTAGATTGAAACTTATTCTAAAAGATTGATTTTATTGGTTGATGTAAAAAAGTGTCTTAACGCTATTAATTTTTATAATTTTGAAAAGATGATGGAATTACAAAGTAATTTCTCTTACATTAAAGTGGTTTCTAATATGTGTGCGACTTGTTTGGCTATAGAAGGCTCTGCCATGAATTGTTTCATGCCTTTTAGCATGCTAAATATTCCTACTATACTTAAGGCAAAAATTATGTTGGATGCATATGGGTTACCTTACATTACTAGTTAGCTAGTGTGGTGGTTGTTTCTAGTTCCTTCCTTGCACGTGCCCTGGATTTTCTACTCTCTTTTTTTTTCATGCTGGGGCATTTGCCTTTTTTATATATGGAGTCTTCTTTTGTTTAAGTTTTTTATGAAGATCTATTCTATAGATCACTGTGTTTGGGTTGTCTTGTTGGTTTTTTAATCTACTATTATTTTTTATCTTTTTGTCTTTTGTTCCACTTGTTGGGGTTGGGTTGGTTTCTTTGTTGTTGGTTTTTTTAGTGGGTTTGTTGTGCATGTCTGCTTTCCTCGGGTGTTAGTTGTAGTTTGTGTGGTTCTTTTCCTCCTAATAGGTATCTTTTGGTCTCCTATTTTGGGTTAGACCTGTCAATTTCGGGTTACAGGTCGAACCCGACCCGACCCGTAACTGACCCGGATTTATTCGGGTTTGGGTCAACCCGACCCGGTTTTATAAACGGGTCGATTTTCCAAACCCGAAACCGACCCGTCTCGGTTTCGGGTCAACCCGACCCGACCCGGTTAACCGTATATACAGTAATTTTAAGTATAATTTAAGGAAAAAAAATAGGTAAAGTGCAAACAACAAACGTTACAAACTGCAAAATTGCAATTATATATTTAGAGAAATTCTAATTTACAAATTGTCAAATTACAACAATACAACCCATCATTTACACATTTGTTTTAGTTACAAAATTACAAACTTAATTCAATTTTAAGGAAATACTTATTTACAAATTTACAACCTGTCAACCTCAACACTCAAAATTCAAATTCAATACTTATTTACAAAATTTCAACATTCAAAATTCCGACCTCTATCACACTACAAACCTGCTGATTTGCTCCCCTCGTCAGTCGTCTCCTCGAAATAACAGCTTCAAATCTGCAATGACCTGGAATAAAATCAATTATATAGTTTGCAAACTCAAATAGACAAATATGTAAAAAAAATATTGCTCTGCTCAGATTAAACCTTCAGATTCATTAATCATTTAACCTCATAATGAGATCAATGTGATGTACGATGTAAGTTTAATCAATATTGTCATATTGACAAATTACCATCCTAAGTGACAATTTATATTAACTTAATATCTGTTCTTCGAATAAGATTGTAAGATAGTATCTGCTATTCTAAGTTAATAAAAATTGTCTCTTGGTTGTAAATTGTAATACTACATAAGATGATAAGAATTTGCACTTATAAGATTCCCACTTTAACTTACATCTTAGAAGGTTATTCATCATCGCTTCATTGCAATTTTCAACTTCCAAAATCCGATAGCAACGGCCAACGCCCAATAACAGGTTACAGTCTTACAGACTTAAACAAAAAAATAGAAGAAGCCTTACAGAATTTTGAACCAAAGTCCAAAGTCCTCACTCCTGCGGAAGTTACAGAATTTTACAGAATTGAACCAAGCAGAAGTTACAGAAGTTAACAACTTCACTAAACAGAAGTTATAGAATTTTGAACCAACTGTCCAGATGCAATGACACTAAGCCTCTGGCCCTCAGCCCTCAGGCCCGAGAACTGAACCAAGCAAAAGCCGCCATAAACTGAACTAAGCAGTAAACACCAGCTAGCAAAGTCCCTCACAAATCCTCAGCCATAATGCAACGGGTTACAGACTTACAGGCTACAGCAGTGTACAACACACTTAAACAGAAACGACAGCATAATAGCATAAATACAGAACCAGTCAACATACAACCAGTGAAAATTTCACTGTGAAATGAACTAGAAGTCTAGAATCACTGTTAATATTAACAGAATTACATAACCACAGATTATAAAACCGAGATTATAACAGTCAACCACAGATTATAACAGTTCACAGGATATAATTAAAATGTTAAACTAGAATGTAGAATCATCGAATAACTGAACTTTCAGTCATTTCTGCATCAGTTTGGGTGACATGTAAATCAAGGATATCATCCGTAACTGCATCTAGTTCTGTGTCATGATCTACTACAATAAAAATATAGGAATATGAGCTATAGAAAGTAGAACTACTAAAACAGAAACCGTAAGATGAAAAGAACTTAAGAAGGTTGAAGAATAAAGCACCCTGTTCCGCGTACAACCAATCCTTCGAACAGACTAGTGCCTCAACAATGTCATGCTTAAGAGAACTTCGATATTGATCAAGTATTCTACCGCTATAATTGAAACTACTTTCTGATGCCACCGTACTTATAGGAATGCACAAAACATCACGAGCCATAGTAGATATAGCAGGAAACCTATATTGATTGCCCTTCCAGAACTGCAAAATATCTAAATCAATCTCCGCATCTAGATTTGGCTCATCCAAATATAATTCTAACTCTGATTTCCGAGGCATTCCTATCTCCGAATGAAATGACTGAAAATCCTGTTTGGAAGTTAATGTTTTAAAAACAACATAAAATGTTTCAATGAAGAATTAAGTAGAAAGAAGAGAATAAGTGAATAACTTTTCAGTCTTTTCTGTTGTTCCAACTTAATACCTGAATAAATTGTGACTTAACTATACTTGTAGATGTTCTTCTTGATGTTCCAACTTCAGTAGTTCGGGATGTTCGTGTATGTTGTCCGGATAATTCATTACATGTTGAACTATAATTTCCAAATATAGAAAATAACTTTTCTTTAACCTTCAATACTTCTTGTTCATAATCACCTTCATATAGTTTTCTATAGCACCATTCAACAAAAGCAAATTTGTACCGTGGATCTAAAATGACAGCTATAGCAAGTATAACAGAAAATCCAGACCAATACTTCTCGATTTTGACTATCATTCCTGCTGCCATTTTTTTGATGTATTCATGTCCACTTAAGAGTTCATGTTTCAAAGATGCATAAGCAGTAGAAATGCAAGGAAAGTACAAATTAGATGTTGGGTACTTTGTTCCAGATATAACACAAGTGATCTCGTAGAAAGGGGCCAAGAATTGCCAAATAGATTCAACTTTATCCCACTCAACACTAGTTGGGCAATTCTTATAATTTGAATCACCCAATTCTAAATGCTGAAAAGCTCGTCGATAGTAAATAGCACTATCCAGCATGATGAAAGTGGAGTTCCATCTAGTTGGAACATCTTGTCGCAAGCCTCTCTTCCCTTCTAGACAGCTTTGTTTGATACAATCAACAAACTTTTGCTTCCTCACTTGAGAGCCTTTAACATACTTAATGCTCTCTCGAATTTTAATTACTGATGAATCAACCTCCTTCAGACCATCTTGAACTATGAGATTCACAATATGTGCAGTACAACGAATATGAAAGAACTCACCATCACAAAGCAAAGCACCACGTAAACATAATCGATTTCTTAAAAATTCAACTGAGGTATTGTTTGCTGACGCATTATCCAAAGTAATGCTAAAAAGTTTGGTATCAATTTTCCACTCTATAATCAAAGACTGTAACTTTTCAAACAATGAAATGCCATCATGAGGGGGTGGCATCAAACAAAAGCTTATAATCTTTTTTTGCAAATGCCAATCGTTATCTATAAAATGCATTGTCAAACAAATAAAACCATCTGTATTAATAGAAGTCCAAAGGTCTGAAGTTAAGCACACTCTACTTGTCAATTTTGCTAACTGTGAACGTATATTACTCTTCTCTTTACTAAATAATTTCATGCAGTCACTTCGTGCGGTATTTCTTGAAAACAACTGTAAGTCCCGATGAAGATACGTTAGAAGAGCTCGAACTCCAACCCATTCAACACACTGAAATGGCAAGTCATGCATAATGATACATGCAATAAACAGGTCACGAAATTCTGACTGATCAAACTTACTATCAGTCATAGAAATGGAGGATTCAGAGTTTGTTTGTAAAATGAGTTGCCCAATATCACGCATATTTCTTTTTTTAAAATTTTCCATGTGTCGTCTTAGATTTGCAGTGCCATTTTTGCTATCACAGAAATATGTCACACCACATTTCTTGCATTTACACCTTTGCTTACCATCTTTTGGCTTAGGCAACATCTCAAAGTAACCCCAAACAACCGATGTCATTCTTCTCCGCTTCCTAGTATTATCAACTTCACCTCCTTCATTAGAATCATTACATTGAATGTTACATGGCTCTAACTCTACCACATTTTCAGATGGCCCAACTTCTTCAATTTCATCAATAAAAACATCATCAGCAATGGTATTAGAGCCCTCCATCTATCAGAAATATAAGAAGACATCACAAAATGAAAAAAACTACTTAATTAACACTTAACAATTAACTAAAAGTCTACAATATAAGTATATAACAATACAACAAATCAGCAATACTACATGATCATGATGCATTGATCATTGATGCCATAACTGCATCATAAAAAATGCAAAAAACAGTAAATGATAAGTTAATAACTTAATAACCAAAACAGGAATGGAAAAAAAAAAATACAAGATTCCCTAACCGGCTAACAGCTAACTGCCTCAAGGACTCAAAGCTAGAGAGTAGAGAAAAATTAATATGTTGCTTAATCACTTAAAGTCTTAAACACCGTTGCCATTTGCAAACATTATTTCATATTCGCACAATTTTTTATAACCCTAGCCGAAAAACCCGAAATAAACCCTAACAGAGCAATAGAATCCACCGGAATACGGGATTGAAGATCACAAAATATGATAAAATGGAGAACACAAAATATCAAAGTCAAAAGACTCAAAACCTTCATGTCTTCATCTTCTAAAGCAAAACTATCAAAAAAAAAATAATAATAGAAATGAGAAACGAGATACAAACAGTGAAATAGATTAGGGAATGTGTGAAGCGTAAGCGTAGACGCCATCGTGCCGAGTTCCGACGAGACTGAGAGGCGGAGAGGAGACTGAGAGGCGGAGAGGAGACTGAGAGAATCGGAAAACCTAAACAGAAGCCAGTACTCAGGAGACGGAGCGAGATGAGAAGCCGAGAACAAATGAATTATGACCCCGCGACGCGCTCGACAGACGCCCTAAATTGTTAAAGTCGCGGGTCATTTCGGGTTACAATCGGGTTACCGGGTTAACCCGGACCCGACCCGAATAGCTAAATGGGTCGAAATTCCAGACCCTAACCCGACCCGTTATTTAACCGGGTCAACCCGAACCCGAGAATTTCGGGTCGGTTTCGGATCGGGTTTTCGGGTCGGATCAATTGTTGACAGGTTTATTTTGGGTTGGGCTTTAAATTTTAGTGAACTTTTAGTAAAACTGAAGGTCTTAAAGTGACGAACCAAATAACACCAAAATCGATCCAACTCGAGTCCAAATGGGTTCAAATTGGGGGCTACGAACCTTATTTGGAAGATCAAAACATTATTTGGATGACAAAATTTTATCAAAATATGACATGCTTATAGTCTAATCAATCAGCTTGGAAAGACAAATCCAACGAGTCCAAGATCATTAAATTCCGACATTGTTAAGGCACTTAAACATTTGAAAAACTTTCTATGCTTAAGGGTATCAATACGAGCCATCTAATGGAGCACTCCGAAACCCCCATCGACTTACGTCGAACCACCGCTCGGCCGTTGATCACCGCTGAACTTCCGCCCAACTACAGCCGGACTTCAGCCTGATTATCGTCGGACCACCGCCTGGCCAACGATCGCTTGCGAACTTCCACCCGGATGCCGACCGCCACCGGACTTTTACCTGACCATCGTTCAAACACTTTCTTGTCACCGACCGCAGCGAAACATCCACCTGGCCGCCTACCGATGCCAAACCTCTACCCTACCATTGTTGGACCACCACCTTGCCTCCGCTGAACAACGTCGGGCTTCCATCCTGTCACCAACTGCGCCACCAGACTTCACCCTAATAGTTGTCGGACCTATACCAAACCACCGACCACTGTCGGACTTCAGCCTGACCATCGTCCAATCATAGCCCATCCCCGACAACTGACAGACTTCCACTTGATCACGGACGACTGCCAAACTTTAGCACGACCATCATCGAACCACCGCATTGCCATAAACCATTGTTGTACTTCCATCAGTCGACAATCATCATAGGACTTCAACCTGATCGTTGTCGAACCATCGCCCGATCGCCGACCGTAGCTGGAGTTTCACCTGGTCGTCAACCGTCTCTGGACTTCAGCTTGACTTTCGTCCCCAAAATTCCACATGGCAGTCGAGCGTAGCCGATCTTCTGCCCGACCTTCGTTAAATCATTCCCCGACAACTAAACTTTTGCACCAACGTCGTTGGACTTCCGTCCGACCGTCTCTAGACCTTTGTCTAACTCTCCAAACTACTGTAATTTGTCCGCTTCTAAGTCAAGGGACGGGTCAAACTTTTTAATTCACTCAAATTTAGTTGACTCTTTTCACCTAGGCGATGATCCTTGGTTTTTACCTCTTCGGGCTTTCCACGTAAAAAGATCATGTAATTTACTACTCTCTCTGTCTATGTGTTGGATATCCGTGCATTGCTAAGACGAAAAGTTTACTCACTCTATAGCCGCAAATTTTTTAGCCTGCAAAAATAATAATAAGAGAGTTGAAACTAAAATTTTTTAATGATTAAAACATGTATACAAAAAAAGCATAAGAAAATAAATGAAATGCTGCTCAAGTCATAATGAATGATAAGTTTAAACATAATTAATTATATGTTAAAATAAACACAAGGATAAAAGAAAGGACTAAAATGCGTCAGCATAATGAATCATATTATGATATTAGATAATCAACATAAGTTTAACTAATCAGATGAAATTTAATTTATGCAATGAGGAATTTAATTAAAATTTTATTTGAAACAACTTTTTAATTATTTTTTAAAATAGTTTTTTAGTAAAAAAAATTTTAATTCAAAAATTTTTTTATTAATAAACTATTTTAAAAAACAACAAAAAATTTAACATAGAATTATCAAGAATAGGACTTTGAATTAGTTTTATTTCCTGAATATGTTGATAAAAAAAACTACGCATACTTAAAAGATCTGTGCAGAAAGGAATGTTGAATAATGACATAAGTCGGTCTTCTCTGGTAAGATCTCATTCGACTTTATAGTGAGTATTTTGTTCTTTGAATCTTTCCACCACCACCTTTGCATGGCGGAGCCTAGTATTGAATCCAACCTCAATGGTGGAAGAGAAAGATCTAGAGGGATCTCGACGAAAGGGAAAGTGGGGGATCTCTCTTGCTCTTGGATGATGGTGAAGCTAATAGGGATTGATCTGAGTACAACTCTACGTACCCGAAAGTCTTGTTTGATGGAAGAGAAGAGATCAGTTAATTGGCTTCCCCTCTTCCTATTTGCCTCCTTAGAACCATTGTCACCATTTTTGATCAATTTCAAAAGTCAATCAGATTAGCGAGAGAAATTAGTAAAAACTGAAACTTGTAAATAAGAGAGATCTTTTCCGATCGATCATTCAGCAAACAGTTGCATGTATCACGGAGTGGTATCGTGAATCCTTAGCAAATGAAATATATTTAACGGTCATGTTGTAATCAATCCATTAATCTTTCGTTTTTTTGTTGTATTTACGAAATGATGGCTTCTATTCAACATTATTATTTTTAAATAATAAATGCGATCAAATAAATTTGAGAGTTTATAAAGAATTTAAAGTTTTGTCTATGCAACTAGCATCATTTGATTTTTTTTTAATTTTATATTATTTTACTTATTTTTTGATGTGAAATAATATATATATATATATTAAGTTAAAATGTTGTTATAAAAATTCTTGAAACCTTTTAATTATTTTAAAATTCTACAGAAAATAATCTGTTATTATTTTTAGAATATCTAAAATATTAAAAAATATATATATATTCATTTTTCTCTCTTTCTCTCTCTCTCTCTCCCCAAAACCACCGCCCATACCACCATGAGTTCTCCCATGGCTTTATTTTGTTGGAAATTAAATTAAGTTCAAGCATAATATTGTTATAACTTTAAATATGAAATAAGGATTATTAGATAAGTAGCACGTTTTCTCTATGGGCAATTTAGGGATAAATCAACAAATACAAATGCCAGTATAAAATTAGCACATTTCTTAGTGGTTGCTATTTTGAGTAGATATAAGCTGCAAATTAGTGATTGAATTTTGTTATAGTTTATTTTTAGCTCCTTGAGTTTGTCTTAAAAGGCCTAAATGTACCCAAAAAAAAAAATGCATTGAAATTTAGAACTCAGGGCAATTTTCTTCCTATATAAAGACAGACAGATCATCTTATCAATTTGGAGATGATATATGCAATAATTAAGATGCTGAAAATGATATCATATATCTATATATAATACACTCATTAAGAAGTTATTTCACAAATATTATTTTGAATAAGAGATGAAACATGTTAGGCTGTCAAAATTAGGTCACGTGCCAGGTTCAGGTCCAATCAAGAATTGACCCGGCGTTGTTCGACCCGACTCAAACCTAACTTATTTTTGTAAACGGGTTGGTTTTCGGACCTGAACCTAACACGCTTTGGGTCCAGGTCAACTAGAACCCGACCCGCTTTGGGTATGTTTTATTAATTTTTTTTATTTAATTTGATTTATTTAAATCTAAATCGAATTAATGTAAGATTTACTTCAATAATTTTAAAATAAATCAAGTTTAATTCAGTTTAGGCAAAATAGTTTATTATTTTTATAAATTGCATTTATTTATTTCATAATAATATTTTAAAACCCTCATAAATCAATTAAAAATGGGCAATCCGAACCAAATCCGATTTTACAAAAAGGTCAAAATTCCTAACCCGAACCTGAAATTTTTGAGCCGGATCAAATATTAACAGCCGAACATGAAAGTTATTAGTCTTGAGAAATAATTACCTCAAAAGAGATACATTTTTCTTCTTTGAGATAACTATGGGGGCACGGCCATTTTCCTCAAAGTGAGCAGATGGTCTTCTAAAGTTATTAACCGCCCTAAAATAACAATAATAGAACAATATTAGTGAAAAATCACACAATAACTAAATTATTTAAAGATATTAATAGTATTATCTCAATAATTATTAAAAAAAAAAAAGAGATGAAATAAAATAATTAGTGGCAAGAAATAATTACCAAAAAAGAGAAGCAGGTTTCCTCTCTAAGGAAACCGTGCGAGCATTTCTTTCTCCGTTCTCCAAACGAGAATGTTGTTTTATGAATTGATCAGCCTTGCTAAAATGAAGAGATAAAACGCAGTCTGTCGGGGAAACTCCTTTGGCTTTGACAATTCAACGTGGTGTTTTTCAAAAACACTATCTTCCCCGGCGAAGAAAAAGATCCAGCTGAAATTAGGATTCTGCACATAAAAAATCACCATTGTTCCCACCACGAGGCCGATGGCGGCGACAAGATGGAAAAGGAATAGTTGGAGATATTGTTGAAAGAGCATAAATAATTCTCGAAAGACAATCATATTGATTTAAGCAGAAATCTCTGAGTGTATTCTTCATTTGATATTGGAAATGGCCAAAGCTATATATTGTATTTGCCGTTGCCTATCTCCTCCTTTCACTCCATGCAACTCGTCACTGAGCCCGCCTCTTACATTTGACTAATTCCTCAAGTAAAACAACTTAACTAATTCCATGAGAGACGGCTATATGCTTTCATATCAATTTTATTAAATTTTTATTTCGATTTTACGCACTAAAGCCGCCATTTATGATTATGTTGTTATTATTATTATTATTATTATTATTATTGATATATATCAAAATTTTATCTTGATCACGCACGAACCTCGAAGCAAAATTAAGTAGAAAATTTCAAAAATTAAACTGGAGACCGTCTGAGCTCCGTTTCTAGCAAAATCATAGTCTTACTTAATGTTTCGAAAGTATGAACCCAACGACATGAAATTTGACTCAATCTAAGCCCAAATAGATCTAAATTGAGGACCCAAAGTATATTTGAAGGGTAAACCATAAATTGGATGTCCAAAATGAACTCCAAATGTGACATACTTATAGTCGAATAGAGCGGATCGACGCGATGAATCCAGCGAGTCCAAGATCGTCGAATTCTGACATCATTAAAGCACCAAAAACTTGATGAACGATCTATAATCAAGGGAATCGATATCATCCATCCATTCAAACCAATTACAACATGCCTTTGATATTCTCTCTATTTATTAGTAATGCTACTTCCATAAAATTAAAATATCTCTTGCTACCAAGCTCCTCCTCGATCACTGTCGTCGGACTTCCGCCTAGCCACCAATTATTGTTGGACTTACGTCAGGCCAACAATTGTCGTCTGATATCCTTTCGAACATTATCGTCTAACTAAGGTCTTTCTGACCTTTATCGCCTGACTATAATCCTTTCGACCGTAGTAATCAGACAACAATCTTTTGGGCCTCCATCACTAGCCAAATATGGTCCTCTCGACCACCGTAACCAGACTACGGTATTCCCGACTACAAGAAAGTCATGCAGTTCCGGCGGAAAGTAATAAAGTTTTCAGCAGATTTCAAAATTTTCTGGTAGATTTCTGATGAAACATCTTCGACAGAAAATCGAGAGTCGGAAAACCTTTCCATTGAAAAAAACCTATCGAAATTTTTTTTCCATCAGAATAATTAAACTAGTTTTTAAAAAAAAAAAAAATGCACTAGCCGCCCTGGTTCCTTCGACCTGGGGAGCCAGTCCGCTGTGAGCTCACTCACGTCCGCGCCAGCATGCCCAGGTCAGCCCTCTCCTGTCTGCACCATTGGGTCTGGTTCATGTGCCCAGGTGAGCCCGCTCCCGTCGCATTGAGCCTGCTCTCGTTGCGTTGAGCCCGCTTCCATCGCGGTTTGCCAGGCCGTGCCTATCCACCCTAAGAATCAAAACGAGGACTTCCCGCACCCCTCTCGCGCGCTAGTGTGACCACCATGCCGTTCCTGCAAAAGTGTTTTAATTGATAATTTTTTTATTTATATTAAAATCAATAAAATACTAGAATTTAAACTACTTAATTTAAGTTTATTATTTTAATCGATAATCAAAATAATTTATTTAAGTAACAATTAATTAAATTAGGTTATTAAATTAATAATTAATGAATTAAAATACATTATTAAATTAGTAATAAATTAAAATAAACTATAAAATTATTAATGAATTAAAATAAGAATAAATTATATTTTTCAGAGATTTTTAGTTTCGTCGGAAAATCCGTCTAAAACATATTAACCGGAAAAGCAGTTGAAAAATCTGTTTGAAAATTTGTCGGAAATATTTTTAAATAATCGGTTGAAAATCCGCCGAAAATTTCTCCAGTAATGGACAATTTTCTTGTATTGTGATCTCCGTCGTTTGTCAACTATGGTCTCTCCAACCATCATCTCCATACTATGGTCTCCCCAACCATCATCGCCCGACTCCTTGGGTCTATTATTCATAGTGATTGTGAAATAAATGGAGATATTATTAGCTGAATTCAAGTTGGATGGTTGAAGTGTAGGAATGCATCAGGTTTATTGTATGATAGGAAAGTACCCCTAGAACTTAATGGAATATTCTATAAGAAATGGTGAGACCTGCAATGCTTTATGGTACAAAATGTTTTCCATTAAAAGAGGAGCATAATATTAGTTTAAGTGTTGCAGAGATGAGGATGCTCAAGTGGATGAGTGGCTTTACTCTTAAAGTCATGATATAAAATGAGCATAAATTACGCCTATAACAAAGAATTTTACGTTCATTTAATTATAAATAGAAGTTACTTACAATGATAGAAATAAAATCCATATTTGATTCTGGTTTGCTCGGCTACAACAACAACATCATTTTGATTATGGTTTGCTCGGCTACGCCAAACAATAATCCTCACAACTAGAAAGTTAGCATTTGCGGTGGGTTTTCAACATACTTTACGGTGGATTATTTTTTGTCAAAAATGGTGACAGTTTTACGATGGAAATTTTTGATGTTTTTTTTTTTGTCGCAGAATTTATGCCATAAGTTTATGGTGAAAAATCTGTCAAAATTTTGTAGCAAATTCGACGCAAACTACCCTATCTAGCTGATGGATTGTTCTTTTGTTTCATTTTTTTGTTTGATTCTTTGACTTCTCTCATCTGCCCTACAACTCTCTTTCAACTTTGCCTCCACACATTCTCGGCTATAGTCGCTAAATAACTTCTTTGCCTCCTACGATATTATTCCTTCCTATCACATCGTCTCCTTCAATGACGTTCCTCCGTGTCTCATTCAAAATCTCACCTCCTCGTCATTCTTCTATCACATCCGAAGTCACACCTCCTTTACCTCCGACGGGCGCTTTGTCGTCGTTGTGAAGGCATCCATCTTTCTTCCTTTTGCCCTTCTTCGTCCAAATTTGTAAACATGACAAACTCTTTCCTTGCTGCGGGGCTTTGTTGTGAAGGAATGCAATTTGTTTATGATATTCTTCTTTTTAATAATACTAGAGAGGGAGTTGAAGGTAAACTTGAATTATTGAGGAAAACCTTATAGTCTAATTAGAGCGATTATGACTTTAGCTTATCAATCATCTTTTGTAATGGTTCTAATGATTGTGTTAAGATGGTCAAGAATTTTCTTTCTACTTTTGAAAGGAAAAGTGGTCTTAATTTTAATAATAGCAAATGATATTCCATTGGTGGCAAAGGTATGTCTCTGCTGCATTTTAAGAATTTTAAATTATGCATTAACTTTTGCAATCATGTTTTAACCATTTGTTATCGTATAACTTTTTTGAATAAAGGTTGTAAGAAGTATTTTTTGTTTAATAATACATTTACTACCGTTAATAGGAAGCTCTCTGTCTATGAATTTAAATTTCTCTCTATGGGGGCTAAACTTATTCTCATTAAGAACGTTTTTTTGTTCTATGCTTATCTATCTCCTTCAAATCATTAATCCAACTTTAGGTATTTGTGATAGCTTGGAGAAAATTTTAAATAATTTTTTTTGGAGCTCCACTATTAATTCTAAACGGATGCTTTGGTCCAATTGTGGTACTATACTGGCCCGATTTTAATGGGGTGGTAGTCTTGCAAGTCCATTTATGATTTGGTTAAAAGTTTTTCTTTCATATTATGGTAGAAACTCATGAATAATGAATCTCTTTGGGCCAAATTCATGAATAAAAAATATTGTATAACAAACATCCAACCTCTTGCTTTTTTAAACAAAGTCAATCCCTGAGGTGGAAAAGCTTTGGCAACATTAAAAGGTATGTAGAATCAATTATTCAATGGGAAATTCATAATTGTTCATCTTTTTTTCGGAAGGATGATTGGTTTGGTGAGGGGTCTCTAGACTCCTATCTCAATTCTCATTCTACCTCCTCATTGAAAGCTTCTTGGTTATCAGTAATGATGTTCGGACAAAAATATACCTTTTTGTGTGCATTCCTCAAAACTTGGTGGACATGGTTTGTGATATCCCCATTAATAGTAACTATAATTATAAAATCATGTGTAAGTATATGAGGATGGTAATTTTAGTCTCAATAAAGTGTGGCATTTAATTAGAAATAAAAAAGATTTTATCCCTATCTTTGATAAGATTTAGTATTTTTCTACTCCTTTAACTTCTTCTATGTTAGTTTAGAAATTTTGAAAAGGTTTTATTCTTTTTTACAGTAGATTACAAGATAAAGGTTTATGTTTATTTTCTAAATGTCAATGATGTTATTATGTTGAGACTATTAGTCATGATTTTTTGAATGGGTGTGTGACTACTAAAGTTTGGACTGCTTTGTAAAAAGGTTTGCAAATTAAGAATGATTTTAATAACTTGGATATTTCTAATTTTTAAGATTGTTGGTTTCATCTTAAAGTAAAAAAGTCTTATATTCACCGTCATTCCTTTATACTTTGGGATGAGAGGAATAAGAGCAAACATAATTATATTAAAATGTGTCATCAAAGGATTTTTGGCTCCTTATCGTTCAAAATTTAATAACTCTTTAAGGGTGGATTGCTATCTTTGAAACACTTTAAAGGTAGGAATAATTGTCTTTCTTTAATATTCATTATGAAACTCTAATGTTATTACTCCTTTGATTATTAACTGGTCTATGCCTCATATTAATGAGTTTAAACTTTACATTCATGTTGTTAGTAAAGGGTGTGGTGGCTTGATTCAGGATCACAATGGCAAGATGGAGTGTTGTTTTTCTTTCAATTATATTAATAGTGATGTTGTAGGTGTGGAGTTATTTTCCTTGCTTAATTAAGATTGTGCTACGACTATAACATTAAGACAATCTAGATTGAAACTTATTCTAAAAGATTGATTTTATTGGTTGATGTAAAAAAGTTTCTTAACGCTATTAATATTTATAATTTTGAAAAGAAGATGGAATTACAAAGTAATTTCTCTTACATTAAAGTGGTTTCTAATATGTGTGTGGCTTGTTTGGCTGATGAAGGCTCTGCCATGAATTGTTTCATGCCTTTTAGCATGTTAAATATTCCTACTACACTTAAGGGAAAAATTAAGTTGGATGCATATGGGTTACCTTACATAACTAGTTAGCTAGTGTGGTGGTTGTTTCTAGTTCCTTCCTTGTACGTGCCTTGGTTTTTCTACTCTCTTTTTTTTTCATGCTGGGTCATTTGCCTTTTTTATATATGGTGTCTTTTTTTGTTTAAGTTTTTTATGCATATCTATTCAATAGATCACTGTGTTTGGGTTGTCTTGTGGTTTTTTAATCTACTGTTATTTTTATGTCTTTTTGTCTTTTGTTACTCTTGTTGGGGTTGGGTTGGTTTCTTTGTTGTTGGTTTTTTTTATGGGTTTGTTGTGCATGTCTGCTTTCCTCGGGTGTTAGTTGTAGTTTGTGTGGTTCTTTTCCTCCTTCTGGGTCTCTTTTGGTCTCCTATTTTGGGTTGGGCTTTCTTCTCTTACCAGGGATATTTTAGTTGGTTCTCCTTTTTTTTACAGGTCCTTGTTGCCGATTCGAGTATTTTCATTTGTTTTCTATTGTGGTATCATCCTCTGATGCTATCTTATGTGGTCTTCTCTATTTTTTTCTTTTCTTGGAGTTTCTAACATTATCTATTTTGTAGGTTCCTTTTATTTTGCAATACTTTGTTTTATGTTATATCTTTTTTGCAGATATTATGTTGATATCTACGTGCAAACTGGACTAATCTTCCCAGCTACGCGGCTTTTGTGGATCTTGCCTTTGGATCTTTTTTGGGTTTTATTATTGTAATTAGTTAGGGATATATGGCTCCTTAGGATCTTTTCTATTTTGATTGTAGCTCCTTGAGCAAAGTGAGATGTGGATCCCTCTAATGACTTGTAATCCTTTTATTGATTTAACTCATAAGTCCATTGTGAGTTTTATAAATAAAATAATAATAATTGATACGTCATAAAAAATTTGCTTTGATCAAGCATGAATATCGAGGCATATTCAAATTGAGAACTTTCAAAATTAGATTTAGGATCATCTGAATTTCAATTTCAGCAAACTTTTAGTAAAATTGAAGGTCTTAAAGAGACGAACCTAATAACACCAAAATCGATCCAACTAGAGTTCAAATGGGTTCAAATTGGGGGCCACAAACCTTATTTGGAAGATCAAAGCATTATTTGGATGACAAAATGTTATCAAAATATGACATGCTTATAGTCAAATCAATCAGCTTGGCAAGACAAATCCAACGAGTCCAAGATCATTAAATTCTGAAATTGTTAAGGCACTTAAACAGTTGAAGAACTCTTTATGCTTAAGGGTATCAATACGAGGCATCTGATGGAGCACTCCGAACCCCCCATCGACTTACATCGGACCACAGCTCGGCCGTCGATCACCGCCGAACTTCCACCCGACTACAGCCGGACTTCAGCCTGATTATCGTGGGACCACCGCCAGGCCAAAGATTGCTAGCGAACTTCTACCCGGCTGCCGACTGCCACCAGATTTTAACCCGACCATCGTTCAAACACTTTCTTGCCACCGACCGCAGCCAAACTTCCACCTGGCCACCTACCGATGCCAAACGTCTACCCTACCATTGTCGGACCACCACCTTGCCTCCGCTGAACAACGTCGGACTTCCATCCTGTCGCCAATTGCACCACCAGCCTTCACCCTAACAGTTG